>LPNX010512220.1:31610-47797 GCA_001517045.1 Pseudotsuga menziesii | reverse complement strand
AAACATTATGCACTTTCAAGTTAGGTGGTAACGCTAGCTGATATGCAACTTGACCAATTCTGGATAAAATTTCAAATGGACCACAATAACGTGGTGCTATATTTGCACAACTCCCCAATCTTAGAGAGATTTTCTTTGGTCTTACCTTTATAAACACGTGCTCACCCACCTGGAACTCTTTGGGAGTTATTTTTAAATCTGCTTGGCTCTTTTGTCGATCCTGTGCTACCTTCAAATTTTCCTGCACTTGTTTCACAATCTGTTCCATTTCCTTCAATAATTCTGGTCCTAACACTAATCTATCTACTGGATTATTCCAGGAGATAGGAGTATTGCATTTACACCCATACATAATTTCAAATGGACTGAACTTAGCTGATGACTGATAGTTGTTATTGTATGCAAACTCTGCTAGATGCAAGTAGTCTTCCCACTTAACCGGCTGATCTTTAACATACATCCTTAACAAATCTTCCAACACCTGATTTACTCTTTCTGTCTATCCATCTGTTCGAGGATGGAAGGAGGTGCTGAAATTCAGTGTTGTATTTAATCCCTTAAACAAGGATTTCCAGAAATTCCTTGTGAATTTAGGATCCCTGTCTGAAATGATAACCTTCGGTACACCATGTAGCCGAAAAATTTGCTTTAAGAATATGTCAGCTATGTTTGCAGCCTTGTAAGTAGTTTTAACAGGAATGAAATGTGCTTCTTTACTTAATTTATCTACCACCACCATAATTGAGTCATTTTGATTCTGATTTCTGGGCAATCCAATAATAAAATCTAAGCTGATTATCTCCCATTTCCAACTAGGAGTAGGCAATGGTTGCAGTAAACCAGCTGGATGTTGGTGTTCAGTTTTCACTTGTTGACAGTATAAACATCTAGCTATGTATTCAGCTACTTTAGATTTCATATTAGGCCAGAAATATTCTTTCCTTAACATGGTTACAGTCTTTTGGTAACCTAGATGTCCTGAGTAAGGTGTTTTATGAACTTCGTCTAGAATCAACAACTTGACCTTAGGCACATTAGGCACATACAGTTTGTCCTTAAACAATAAAAATCCATATTTATTTAGACTATAACCTTTTATTAAGCTTTCTGTAGGTTCTTCCTTTGCTGTAACTTGTAATTTTTGATAACTTTCATCCTGTTTTACCCCTTCTGTAAGCTATTCATTTAAATCAGAAGCATAAGTGCTGATTGCTGCTGTAAAGTTCAGCTTTGCATTTCTGCTTAAAGCATCAGCCACCTTATTTTCTTTTCCTTTTATGTGTTGGATTTCAAAATCATATTCACTCAAGAAGGCTAACCACCTTGCTTGTATTGCATTTAAGTTGGGCTGATCTAAAATGTATTTCAGACCTTTATTATCAGTCATTAAAATAAACTTTCTGCCTATTAAGTGGTGTTGCCACATTTTTAAGGCATGTATAATAGCAACAAGTTCTAAATCATAAGTTGCATAATTATTTTCGTGGATCTTTAACTTCCTGGACTCATAGGCAATGACATGCCTGTCTTGAGTCAGCACACCGCCTAAACCATCATTACAGGCATCTGTGCATACCACAGAATCCTTATTAGGATCTGCTATTCTTAGAATAGGCGCACTTGTTAATAAGGTTTTTAATTTCTTAAAAATTTCTTCACATTTTAAGTTCCAATCGAATTTCTTGCCTTTCTTTTGCAAGGAGGTGATCGGATTAGCTATTTTTGAAAAGCCTTCAATAAATCTTCGGTAATAACCGGTAATTCCCATAAATGACCTAACATCTGTTACATCCTTTGGAACTGGCCAATCTTCGATTGCCCGAATCTTTTCGGGATCGACTGAAATCCCTTCTTTAGTCACTACATGACCTAAGTACTGGATTTCATCCTTAAAGAAGTCACACTTGCTAAACTTCGCGAAGAGCTGTTGCTCTCGCAACTCTTGTAAAACTATCCTTAGGTGTTCTTTATGTTTTGCCTCGTTTTTAGAGTAAATTAAGATGTCATCGATAAACACAACAACAAATTTATCTAAGTATTTATGCATTATATTATTCATTAGGCACATAAAGACAGCTGGGGCGTTGGTAAGCCCAAATGGCATTACGACAAATTCGTAATGTCCATACCTTGTTCTGAAGACTGTCTTGAAGATGTCCTCATCTTTAATTCTTACCTGATGATATCTTGATCTCAGGTCTATCTTGGAGAACATCATAGCTCCATGTAGCTGATCAAACAGATCATCTATGCAGGGCAACGGATATCTATTTTTAATAGTCATTTTATTTAGTTGACGGTAATCTATGCATAGTCGCATAGTTCCGTCTTTCTTTTTGACAAAGATGACTGCTGCTCCCCAAGGGGACACACTAGGCCGAATTTACTTCTTATCTATTAATTATTATAACTGTTATTTTAGCTCATTAAGTTCTAAAACATTCATACGATATGGAGCTTTCGATCTAGGTACCGCACATGGCACCAATTCAATAGTGAAATCCAGTTCCCTCCTGGGACGTAATCCTGGAATTTCCTCTAGAAAGACATCAGTAAATTCATTTAAAACAGGAATATCTTCTATTTTTAACTTATCTTTTTCATACCTACTTGCCTCATTTGTAATGGTTACAACATAGGCTTTACACCCTTTCCTGACTGCTCTTTTAAGTTGTAAAGCAGAAATCTTCCTGATTACAGTTCTCCTAGGAATACCTTTAACCATTACTGGTTGTTCATTACTATTTACACATGTAAAGGTTTTGTCGTAACAGTTTAAAAATACCTTCTGATGCTCTAACCAATCCATACCAATCAGTAAATCATACGAGCCAAGTGGAAAAACATTAAGCTTAACTGTAGTTTTAAAATTATCCATAAGTAAAGCACATTCTTTCACATAATAGGTTACTTTCCTTTTTGCCCCTGTGGCTAATTGAACTAACCAGGAACTATCAAACTTTTCAACCGACAATTTACGCTTTTCCACTATCTGAGGTGCAATGTAGCTAAGGCTAGCCCCTGGATCAATTAAAATGGTTACTGGGGTTTGGTTAACCATACCTTCTACTTCCACCATGGAAGTCTAATAATCAGCTTGGCGGTTCTCCAATGCTGCATTTATTCTGGTCATAGTCCTTGCAAGTTCTCCAACAGTCATTTCATCCTGCATAGTGTGAATATTGTTGTTTGACTTTTTTCGATTTGGGCAGATCGAGGCATAGTGCGGGCCATTACATTCCCAGCACTTAACAGGCTCCTTTCATTCAAAATTCTTAGTGAAATTCCCATGATTGTTTGCAGCTTCCTTGCCTTTAAAGTTACTGGAATTATTAGAATTATTAAAAGGACCATTTATATTTCCCTGGAAGTTCTTACTGTTAGAATAATTTATGTTCTTATTATTCTTGAAATTCTTCTGGGGTACAAATTCCTTTTTCTTGAACTCAGGATGACTGTTGTTTTTCTTAGTCTTCCAGTTGGCTATGCCTTCTTTCTTCTTGTTCTGTTCAAAACAAAAATTAGCCTTCCACATGGCTTCCTCCAAAGTCTTCGGGTTATCATACTCGATTCTGTCCTTGATTTGATATGGCAGACAGCTGAGAAACCGCTGCACTTTAGGTTTCTCATCGACTAAATAAGGTACATACCTCAACAAGCTTAAGAATTTACTGTTTAAATCCTTCATAGTCATGGATCCTAACTTTAATTCGTAAAGTTCTTTATCTCTTTCTTCATAATATTGTTTGGACAGAAATTTCTTCTTGAAGTACCTTTTAAAGGTACTCCAATTAACTTCTTTTTCTTTGATCCCCTTGACTCTTTTCAGATATTGCCACCATATGTCTACTTTTCCAGAGAGATTATAAATTGCCATTCTTGCCTTCAGCTGATTTGAATAGTTGTATATCTGAAAATATTTCCTCATCCCAAATAACCAGGACTCTACTTCCTCCCCTTTTTCAGTCTCTCCGTTGAAAGTAGGGGGATTTATTTTTTTTAACTCCCCAAAAATATCTTCATATGGTCTGTACTTCTTCTTTCTGTCATACAACTCAGCCTCACTACTGTCTTTAGTAGTGTAATAACTTTGTTGTTCCTTGAACCCTTCAGATGATGAACTGCTTTCAGCTTTAGCCAGCTTCATCTTTTTAGATCCCTTCTGATGGATAGCTTCCTCAGATTCGGATCTTTTGCTCCTCCCTTAAGTCTGAAACTTTTCCATCAAAATTTGGTTCAACTCTTCTTGAGTCTTCAAAATCCTTTCATTGTCCTTCTTGACTGATTCCATTTCAGTCTTCAAATCCTTTATAGTCTGCATCAGCTCTGAAGAGTGAGCAGTTACCTCTTCTAACATAGGTTCTCTAAACATTTGTCTTGTCTCGGTGTTTGGAGACCCCTTCTGAGCATATTCTCCTAGCTTCTCCATCTTTGCCTGTTAAATTTAGAAAAAGAAAGAATTTTATGTTCTTTACATAAAACAAAATATAGGTTAGTATATTCTCTTTTTACTGTTCTACGGAAACTAGTTGGGCGACTTTCAGGCCTAGTATTTGAACCATGCTCTAATACCATATGTCAAAACCCCAAATTTCTAAATTTTTTTTTTTAAATGCATATAAACTCGATAAATGCAGTCACTAATTGTTTGATTAGTTTTATGTTATCAAAATTCATTATTAATTGGTTTCATTTAGCGATAAACATTTCTTTTCAGTTTACTGATTTTGTTCTTTTTGCGACCATAAGGTGAGACTGTCATGCAAAACTGGGATTACTTAGCTTTCGAGCTAATGCAAAGAGTTTTTCCTGTTCTTACAGACTATAGGTGAGAATCTTTGGGCACTGCTTGATGTAAATTTTTAAAGCATTTGATTAAAAGATTGTCGCAAACAGTGAACTCAGTAAAGAAATAGATACTAAACAAAATTCAAAGTATTCAAGGTATAATTACTTCACTGTTTCTATTCTTTTAATTATTAAGGGATAGAATTTAGTTTATCGGTAATGGTTGCAACCGTTTTCTTTCTAGTCATCGAATACTATAGTCCTCAAAAGATTATAGAAATTTTTCACGTCTACCATGGTAGTCAATTGTAAGATAAAATACTTTAAATAATTCTTTACAGGTAGAAATGCAAGATCAAGGTCTATTTTTAGTTTTCCATCTTACTAAACTATGCCATGTCTGAAAAGAATACTACACATTGCTAAAGAGCTTATGCATCAAATTCTTACTTTCATTTCTCCCAAGTTTAAGGGAATTACAATCTCATTGCATACTGCAGTCAAATAAATGAAGCTAATATTAGAGGTTTCAATTCCTCTATACTATAATTGTTTGGAGAATAATAATCTATTTAAAGTCAGTAATATTATTCAAATCTCAAGAAAACCTTTAAGCTTTTAGAGACCTAACATACTTTCATACAAACCTGCTAGTTCCATACTAAATCATTCAAGGTAAGTGACTACCATAAATATAGATTCACTTATCAAGGTTAGATTATGTAAATAAAGAATTTCTTTTCATGACTTAATAATATCCTAGCTTTGATTATGATAAGATTGGATTAATGAACAATGGCCAAGTCTATAAACAACTGAGTCATAGTATATATCTTTATACTTAACAAGTCTATAGATTATTTTTAAATATGCATTCTATCCTCTTTTACCATTATGGTCTCCTTAACTCCTTTGCATGAATAAATATATTTGGTTAATTAATAATTCTTCTTTGGTTACTTTACAATTACTAGAATATCAAGGTAGATACTTATAAGTAATATTATCACTAAGAGAATATCATTACTCTTCTTCTCTTAAGTCATACTTTATAAGACCCTTGTCATTTTTATGATTATAACGTTTGATGATAACGTTGTAGTATAGAAAGGAGATATGCAAAGAGTTTAAGTTATGATAAAGTGAAGAATATACTTTGTATTGTAAACCATAAGCATAATCGTAAGGGTCGTATGGTTTCTCATGCCCTTGATGATTACTAAAAAGTTTTTTTTTGTGACATAATAATATAGGTTCCATACTACGTGCATGTTGAATGAAGAGAATCTTTGGATAAGTTAGAATGATTGGAAATCATTTTTGGAAAAGCTGGATTACTAGGACTATACAAATTTACCCACATCATGTAAAAAATTTACGTGGTAACGTGGCCATTCCTTATCCATGCATTGGACTGTTAAAAGGGCCGAAGTCCCACCCTACTTCACCATTCTTTCGTCACCTTGGGGCATTCCTCGCTCTGCTGCGAATGCTCCCAAGCACTGTCGTTACCTTGCTCTGTGGTAGCCTCCCAAAAGCTATTTCTCCTTGAATGTTCATCCACTACCTGTAGAGAAGAGTTGTTGTAACACTTAACTGGTGCTTTAGGAGGGTTATTGATGAAGTTCTCAGGGTTTTCTTTTTCGCCGTTTCTATGTCTAAACGCTCGACTGTAAACCAATTCCTCCTTCGTGAGTGCTGAAGTATGGTTTCTCGGGACAACATTTGGATGTATGCTGCGCTGTTAACCCTATTCTTCCTTCTGCAGATGGATTTCCTGCTTGTGTTCATTGTTGTTACATAGTTCAATGGTGGTCGCGCCTTACCACAATTTTAGGTAAGAGGACTGTCAGTCCTTCTTCTATTGGTTAATTTGTTTTTATAGTAAATAAAAATGATTTCTAAATAGGTTTTAATGTGAAATCTTCTTGTTACAGGTCGATCCCTTCCTCTGCTTGGTTGTGCGAGATTGCGACAACAGTTCTGGTTTTACGGGTAAGCCTGGTTTTTAACCATGGCCATTCCTCTTTACTTGGTCCATTTGGAACAAAAAGGTTGCGCTTTCATGAACTATCGCCTTTCGGGTTTCAGTTTACCTGTTACTTTGTTTTGTTGTTTGTTCTTGTAGTTATATGGGCCCCTTTGAGCTGCACGAAGGTGCTCTGGCTCTGGCCGTAAATGTATATTAAATCGGTTTTAAGAACTTGCAGAAACCGTGGCTTCAATAGTCTTTCGCTTAGATTTTACTGTGTAAATACTAAGGTTGAGAGACAACTTAGAATAAGGGCTTGAAACCCTTGATTCCATACTTCTGTTAATGTTTTGTATTTACAGGGTTTAAACCCTAACTTAATACATGAGTTGTTAAACAGTCCTTTCAGTTATCTTGTGCTTACAGTGCCTTACTGCAATTTATTTATTTCTTTGCTTACTTGTATTATAATAATAATAATATTTAAGCTCGGCCGTAAAAGAAATATTTACATGATCTTGGAAATTTATCCTGGGTTAATAATATACCTCTGTAAATTATTTTAGTTAAATTGTAATAAATAAATTAGCTCGATAGGTCGAGCAGACTGTAGCTCTTATTTATTTAATTTATATTTAGGGCGAAGTACTTAAGTAACTAATAGTTACACCCTTTTTAAGTATAAAAATTATACTTGATCTTGTAATACTAAAATTGACTAAATTACCCATTATTACTGTTCCTGTACTTAGTATTTTAACTTGCATACTTTGTCCATACAGTACATATAATAGAAAGAATATTTTGTAAGCATATTACCTTATCTATCGGTATTATTGTTCTTGTGATTATTGATACTTAGTTATTTTTATTTGAGAGAGTTGGAATTGTTCTTATATAGCTATCATCCTGCAACTTATAATAAATTTGTATTTTATTACAGTAATTTAGGTATATGTTATGAACAACCTTTTAGTATAGAATTTAATTCCAGTTACTATTGATATTATAACATAATACATTGCTTCATTTACTATAGTATAGAGCTGTGCTATCAATGTTATATTTATCAACTGTATTCTTTATCAGTTATAAACACAAGATAAATTATTATTTATTTACTGTATTCTTACATTTTCTATATTCTATAATATCTCATTTAAATAACCAGCTAATAATTATAAAATTTATTCATAAAAGAAATAATCTAATTACTGCACAGTTAATATTTTACCCAGTTAATATTTTAAGAAGTATAAATTACAGTTACACATTTTGTTTATATTTGACTAGATAGAACATAATTTAAATGGATAACTTATGTACATATATATATTCTTTTGTATGTGAATCCTGCTACGAGTTGAAATACCTGTAGGATTAATTCGAAAATCTAGTTGCTCTATCTTTCCATTTAATTCTTAGATAAACAATGATTAAGATTGGAAGAAAGTAAACTGTAAATCTATGAAGCAATTAGGTTACTGGAAGTAATTAAAGTAACAAGAACTCTTTTTTTTTTCTACTGGTACATGCTATCATCCATAAACAGTTCAATTATTTTTCTATTCTATAAAGACTTGACAGTTTTTCTGTATAGAATAATACTACTCCTGATACCAAGATAATTCTTCTACAAAATAACACAGAGAAAATACTCTATAATTATACTAACATTCTATTATGTATTATCATCATATCATCCTTCTTTAAATTTTTACCCCTGTGCTGGAGTACGGGCTGGTAAAAACCCAGATGAGAAAAAACACAGTGGGTCATTTATTTTTCATCAAAAGATTCTATTACTGCTAAACTAAAACATTTACATCACTAAACCAGCTAAATCTTATATCATATACTACAAACATAACATTCAACCATTCACAATTATTAAAACCAAAGACAGTTAAGTGACAGAACCTGCTTGAACTTTGGACAACAACAGCAATGGGAGGCCGTTCCTCCCTACCAACTCCCGGAGAGCACTCAAACAACGACTCCTCAAGACCCCTGAGCTTGCTCTGGTCTCCCTGGCTGGAACTAGGTGCAACAATAGTCAAATACCAGTCTTCAAACTCAGTATCAATCCTGAACTTATCAGTAAGTTCTCCCAGCTAACAAGCTGAAATAAACCAAGTTACTGCAGCATTTCTCTCAAACAACTTCCTTACTTTTTTTCCCTTTTTCCCCAATGAAACTCAAGTTCATTTAAATCTTCATAAGTGCATCTTTTGCAGGAAAGTTTCTCGTTTACTAGGATTCATCATACCCAAGGAGGGTATTAGATTCGATCCCTTGAAGGTTGAGGCAATACTTCAATTGTCTCCCCTGCGTAACATTCGACACCTTCAATGTTTACAAGGTATGGTGAACTTCTTGCGAAGGTTCATGGTCAATTTTTCCAACTTAACTAAAGGCCTCCTGCATATTTTGAAGAAAGACACCCCTTTTTACTGGGATGAGCAAGCCCAGGAGTCTTTCGATGCTCTTAAGAAAGCCTTAGCAATGACCCCCGTGCTTAGTTCACCAGACCATAGCCGTGACTTTTTTATTTATGTGGCTGCATCTCAGGAGACGGTTGGTATGGTATTGGTTCAAGAGGATGAGGAGCTCCATGAGCATGTCATATATTATTTGAGCTGAAACCTTATTGATGCAGAACTTCATTATTCCCATGTGCAAAAGCTAGCCTTAGCCACTGTTCATGTGGTTTAGCGTTTGAGACATTACATTCTCCTTCGCCAAACTTTGGTCGTAGCTCACATCAATCTATTTCAGTTCGTCCTCACTAGAAGGATGATTGGGGGAAAATATAATAAATGGATTGTGATTTTGCAAGAGTTTGATCTCGAGTTCGTTTAGGTGAAATCGAAGAAATTGTTAATCTTTGCTGAGCTCATATCAGATTTCCCAAATTTGGAGGAAGAGGAGGTTTATGAGGATTCTTTTGTCGATGAGCATATATGTCTCATATCAATTGTGGACTCTTGGTACATGGATATTATCGGGTATTTGCAAACATTGAAGGTCCCTACTCACCTCTCACGGGATGAGCGACGACAACTACGTCACTTAGCGAAGAACTACCTCATAGTGAATAATACTTTGTATCGTCATGGGGTGGATTCCATTTTATGTCATTGTTTAACTCATGATGAGGTTGAGGTCGTGCTTAATGATTTCCACAGAGGGGCGTGTGGTGGTCATTTTTCTAGGATTTCTATAGCCCAAAAATCTTGAGAGCGGGCTATTTTTGGTCATCCATCTTTAAGGATTGCGTTAATTTTGTCAAGAAGTTCCACCCTTGCCAAGTGTTTGCACGTAATATGTGCTCGTGTCCAGCCCCTTTGCATCCTATTGTCACTGTCGGTCCATTCACCATGTGGGGGCTTGATTTTATGGATCGCAACCTAGCTTCGGCTGGGGGGCACCATCATATTATTGTGGCTATCGATTACTTCACAAAATGGGCAGAGTCTATTCCCATAGTTAAATCCGATGGTGAGACAACCATGCATTTCGTATTTAACCAGATTATCACCCAGTTTGGCATTCTGAAATTGATTGTCACTGACCATGGCAGAAACTTTCAGAACAAAATGATGGAAGAGTTGGATTCCAAGTTAGGATATAAGCAAGAGCACTCCTCTTCTTATTACCCTCAAACGAATGGACAGGTTGAAGCAATGAACAAGTCACTTAAGTCCATTCTCTAATGAACCATCGCACAGAGCAAGAATAATTGGCATATCATGTTGTATCTTGCTTTGTGGTCTTATAGAACTGCGGTTAAGACTGCCACCAATTTTTCTCCCTATCATCGTGTGCATGGGGTGGATTCAGTATTACCGATTGAATGCAAAATCCCTTCTTTGAATCTTGCTATGGATTATTACTAGAAACTTCCGCATTGGAAGAGCGTTTGGTCCACTTAGAGCAGCTTGATGAGCAGCACCAAGATGCCTTAGTGCCTCTAGAGGTTAACAAGTGTCGGATTAATGTCTAGTATGATAAGTTTGTCCATCATAGGAGGTTTAGTGAAGGTGACTTGGTCCTTTTGTGGAATGAAGCTAAGGAACCCTTAGGGGTAGGACAGTTTAATCCCATGTTGCATGGTCCTTACATGGTTAAACGTGTCTTAGAGAAAGGCACCTATGAGTTGGTTGATTATGAAGGGACAGCCTTGGCGGAGCCTAGAAATGGGCTCTATCTCAAAAAATACTATGCATGATCTTTAGCCAGGGCTGATTTTTGTATATTATTGTACAGTTTTACATTGCATAGTTAGGTTTTCTTATGGTGATCGGGTTTGTTGATTAGATTTCGTTTGTTATGCTAGATGTTGGTGGAGTCTTTTGTTTGCATAGGATTCATTGATGGTGCTAGCCACCACACTCAAAACTTAGCTTCAGCTACTTGGGTGATCTATACTCCTATGGGCCAAGTATTGTCTTCAGGAGGCATATGTTTACGACCTTCGTCAAACAATGATGCTAAATATAATGTCGTTATTGAGTTATTGCATGATATCATTACGCATGGTGTTCATTATCTTGAGGTATGTCTTGATTTGCAGTTAGTGTTTTCACAACTTAATGGCGTGTATTGTATTAGGGATCCGACATTATTACAAATATTCTTGTGGGTTATATTGCTAGAATGACAATTTGAGAGTATAACCTACATTCATTTTCCAAGAAATTTTAATCAAGTTGTTGATTCATATGCTAACTATGTGTTAGATTGGCATTTGTTTCACAAACCATAAGCATATCACAAGAACATTTTAAACATGTAAATATAATAATAATCGATCATCATAAAAAAAAAATCATTAAGGTCAAAGTGACGTCATAATACATAAGTGTCAGATACAAAATTGGGGCTTTCGAGTCACCAAAATATACTACACGGTCATAAAAAAAATATACACCTAGGTATCTAAGCATGAGGTGGAGGGGGGTGCTGATCATGGTAGCAAGGCTAGATAGCCATTTCTCCCTCATGTGATCACCATAAGGAAACCTACAAGCATGGATAGATAGCCATTTCAACATTGAACAAGGCCATATCACAAGATAAATCTGTTGACACACACACAACCTCTGGCAAGCATTTCAAAATAGCTTCTCAACCTCTTTTGAACATCAAAGCATATTTCTTCCCATTTTGGCAGACTTCTATTTCACATGTGTGAACACTCTATGGAGACCTGAAGTCAGGAGCATATGGAAAAATTACCAAAGAATGGATCCATCACATTTGATAAATTTACTTGCACAAATACAGCCCTTGGCGGGCATTTCCAAATGACCTCTCAAACTCCTGTTTTTAACACTTGGTCAATTTTATTTTGTTCTCATTATGCAAAATATTATTTTTCCTATTTTTGGCAAATTGATATTTTGCATATGTGACCATCATAAGACAACCTGAAGTTATGGCTAGATATTCAGTTCAGCAAGGAACATGACTATGCTACCTGATGAATTTTATCATCAAAATAACCCCTCCTTGTGGGAATTTCAAAATGCCTTTTCAATTCCTGAATCTAACACCAATTTTTTTGTGTTCTTAAAATGCAAAATAATATTTTTCTTACTTTTGGCAGATTTATATCTTTTTCATAAAACACTCAACAGGATACCTGAGACCATGGTTAGATGCACCCATCAACAATTTATATCCTAACACTTTCATATTATTTTTCTCATCATCCTATGAGATAGGTAGGGCATTTCCCTGAGGCCACTGAGGTAGTTTTGCCAGTACTGGAATAGTGCAAAATAGCCCGAAACTTTGTTTTGGCAGACCATTATCTTTGTCATCAAACATCTTCTTTGAGAACTGGGACCATGGTGAGATACCCTCTTCAACAAGCAGTAGGATGATAGCTTAAGATAATTTTTATCATACACCTATAAGGTACGGCAGGCATTTTCCCAAGGCCACATGATCCATTTTTCCAACACTTGGACAATTTTCTTAGTCTGGTCCAATCTGCCTAAAACACTGTTTTGGGAGGTTCATAACTTCTTTCTCAGCTACTTCCAAGATAGTTTGAAGACATGATCAAGTAGAAAAATATCAATCTACAAGATCCCCATATGGTGCGGGAACTTTCTTCAACACACAATTTGTGGTGGGCATTTTCTTAAGGCTACATGAGCCAATTTCCCAACACTTGGTCATTTTCGGGACTTTCTCCAAAATTTATTTTGAAACCTCATTTTGGTAGATTCAACTTTTTCTTCAGACATGCTTAAGTAGAAATAATACCATGGTTAGGTAGACAAACCAACACACTACTAGACCCCCATGTGCCGCGGGCATTTACTCTAACCCGTAATTTAGGGCGGACATCTTTCTGAGGCTACTTAGCCATGTCATCATGCTTAGACACCTCTTAGAATCTCTATTTGTTATTTATTGTTTTAATAAAATAATCAATTAAAAATTCTTCTAAACATTGCATCTCTCCAATAGTAAGATGTGTCCCTTCAAAACTCTGTCTTAATTCTTTTTATTAAATTTTTGTTTATTTTTCTAAATACATTCTTGTAGCTTCTTATTTAATAAAATCTGTTTATTATTTTTCACTAACTTTGCAGGTCCATCTTTTGCATATATGACCATCATAATTCAAACTAAAAGTATGGTTGGATAGCCACCTCAACAAGGATCAAATCCATGTCACCTTTTGAACTTTTTGATACACACACATTATTGGAGATCATTTGAAAATAGGCTTCCAAACTGTTTAATTTAACACTTAGACAAAATTGTTTTTAACTTGTAAAAACAATTTTTCTTCTACTTTGGCAGATTGATTTCTCCCTCATGTGATCACCATAAGGGAACCTACAATCATGGCTAGATATCCATTTCAACAATGAACAAGACCATATCACAAGATAAATCTGTTGGCACACACACAACCTCTAGCAATCATTTCAAAATAGCTTCCCAACCTATTTTGAACATCAAAACATATTTCTTCCCATTTTGGCAGACTCCTATTTCACACGTGTGAACACACTATGGAGACCTAAAGTCAGGAGCAGAAGGAAAACTTACCAAATAATGGATCCATGACATTTGATAAATTTACTTGCACAAAGACAGCCCTTGGTGGGCATTTACAACTGACCTCTCAAACTCTTGTTTTTAACACTTCGTCAATTTTTTTTGTTCTCACTATGCAAAATATTATTTTCCCTATTTTTGGCAGATTGATATTTTGCATATGAGACCATCATAAGACAACCTGAAGGTATGGATGGATATTTGGTTCACCAAGGAACATGACTATGCTACCTGATGAATTTTATCATTACAATAACCCCTCCTTGTGGGCATTCAAAAAATGCCTATTCAATTTCCTGAATCTAACACTTAACCAATTTTCTTGTGTTCTTAAAATGCAAAATAATATTTTTCTTACTTTTGGTAGATTTATATCTTTGTCATAAAACACTCCACAGGATAACTGAGTCCATGGTTAGATGCGCCCATCAACATGATATATATATCCTAACACTTTCATATTATTTTTCTCATCATCCTATGAGATAGGGCGGGCATTTCCCTAAATCTGCTGAGGCAGTTTTGCCAGTACTGGAATAGTGCAAAACAACCTGAAACTTTGTTTTGGTAGACCATTATCTTTGTCATTAAACATCTTCTTTAAGAACTAAGACCATGGTGAGATAGCCTTTTCAACAAGATGTAGAATGATAGCTTCAGATAATTCTTATCATACACCTATAAGGTATGGTGGGAATTTTCCTAAGGCCACATGAGCCAGTTTTTCCAACACTTAAACAATTTTCTTAGTCTGGTCCAATCTGCCTAAAAGACTCTTTTGGCAAGTTCATAAATTCTTCCTCAGCTACTTCCAAGATAGTCCGAAGACATGGTCAGGTAGACCAAATATCAATATACAATACCCCCATATGGTGCGGGTGTTTTCTTAAACACACAATTTATGGCAGGCATTTTGTTAAGACTACTTGAGCCAGTTTTCCAACGGTCATTTTCAGGACTTTCTCCAAAATAGATCCCGAAACCTCATTTTGGCATATTCAACTTTTTCTTCAGACATGCTTAAGGAGAAATAATACCATGCTTAGGTAGACAAACCAGCACACTACAAGACCCCCATGTGCTACGGGCATTTACTCTAACCCATAATTTCGGGAGGGTATCTTTTTGAGGCTACTTAGCCATTTTTGCTTACTCTCGCGCAACCCCTATTTTGGAAGGTCCATAACTTCTCCCTCGGGTACTTTTAGGACAAATTGAAGACATGGTCAGGTAGGAAAAACAACAATCTACAAGACCCCCATGTGTTGCGGGCATTTATATTCTCCTGTAAATTATGGCATGCATTTCCCTAAGGAAATTTTTACTAATTTCCCCATAGTTAGTCATTTGCCTGTTTTTCACCAAATTACCATATTTTTCCAAAATGATTGTCATTAATGTTGTCATCAATGACAATCCTATTCATCATAGGATTCATGTTTTTCTTTATAGAAATCAGTATATAATATACTGCATTTAGAAATATACTTATATCTAATGTATTTGACAAGTTCTGTTTGGTATGGTGTAGGTAAGACAATTACTTGTCACTACAAGGATTTTTCACTATGAATGAAAATGCAAGGAAGCTTGCTCAGTTTAGAGCGACATTAGAGGTGATGGGAGATGGAAAATGTTGTTTCCCTTGCTTTGATTGCAGGGGCTTGGTAGTAGTTGGTAACGGTATGATAATTTGGGGATTTTGACTAAGTGTTGAAAAACTGCCCTAAAGTAGCTTCCTTATGAAAATGACCACCATAATTCATAAGAAGAAGAAAATTCCTGCCATGACCTTCCATCCCATAGTTTGTTGAAATATCTATCTGACCATGGCCCCGGTTCTCAGAAAAACTCCTTGAAGAAGAAGATACAGCTCTCACTGAGTTTACCCTCCCATCATGTCTTTGGTTATCCTTTTGTCATTCACTGAACTCCTTTGACATAAATGACAATCACATTCAACTTGTATCATATATTATATAAATAATTGTAAGTTATCAATAATTGTAATAATGTAAAAATGACATTTTGATTATTGTGGACTTGTATGATGTCCCAATTTTTTATTTCTTATTCTTATATAATAAAATGGGTTCTTCATCTATTCTAGTCTCTAATGTCACAAAATTTTATTTTATTGATTAAATATATGAATGATGTACATTGTGACTATGAACAAAGGTGTAATCAGTGTGCTTATCCAAGCACAATAATTAAGAAATAAAAATAAATATTACTTTAAAATATATGATTTGTAGAAAAGTTCATCAGTGAACCATACACATTCTACTATTTCAACTAGTTGGTGTATCTTTTACATTTCCTTGAACTAAGATAACAA
>LPNX010512220.1:16610-29110 GCA_001517045.1 Pseudotsuga menziesii | reverse complement strand
ATCATCATCATTGTTGTCATCATCACCATCATATTCTTCGTCTTCATCGTCATCATGATCATCATGATCATCGTCATCATCATTGTGTTCGTCCTTGAAGGGACTTATGTATATGATCTCACTATAAGCAATAAAACCAATACAAATTATGACAAAATCCTAGTTAAATTAAATTAAATTAAATTAAACTACACTAAATTAAAAACATAGAGTTGTTTAACTATAATTAATTTAAAATGAAACAAAATATAAAATATGCAAATAAAAAAAACCCAAAATAAACTAAACAAAAGATAAATATGCAAAATAAAAATAAAAAACAAAACACAAAATATAAAATATGAAAATAAATAAACAAAAAACTATAGAATTCAAAAACACCCATGCACTAGCTCATTAGCATTCAAAAATACCCGCGCAGGATCTGCTTCGGCTCCCATTTGGGGGTTTTCGATTTAGAACTTTCACTGAAGGATCTAGAATGGGCTATGATGTTTTTTTTATAGGAAGGGCAGGTGAAGGAATTTTCCTATTTAGTTCATCATCCACTCCCTTTGCATGTGAGCCCATGCTTCTAGAACCACCTGCCCCACCTCCAGAATGGCAGCAATGTTTAGACCTTTAGGTTCGTTTCCTTCTATGTTTTTCTTGATTACCTATTTTGTTTTTATTTTGTTCATGGTTTTTTTCATTGTTGTGGATGTGGTGGAGATGAAATGGCTCAAATATCCTTGCAAGCATGAAGCATGAGTTGCCTAGGTGAACTTGGGAAATTCAATGTGAGAAATAAAACCAGTAGTTATCGTGGAAAAGGAAGAAGGGAATGAGATATTTTAATGTTTCCATGCATGTGTTTGCTTGTTGTCATTTCACCTTTGGGGGGTAATTGATCACTATGAGCTATATGATTGCAGGGTATTCTCTGAATGGGAAAGATGAAGAGGCTCTCAAGATGCGTTGACAAGTGTTGATGATAGGGATGAGGCCGGATGATTTTACTTTCTCGACAGTGCTTATAATTTGTGAAAACATCACGGCTTATGATCAGGGTAAGCAAGTTCATATCCTCACCATAAAATATGGATTTTATTCATATAATTTTGCAGGTATTTATCTATTTGGCATGTCTGCAAAATGTGGGTTTGTTTCTAGTTTTGTTCATTCCTTTTGGGAATCATGTCTAAATTCCCATGAATTGACAGTTCAAAGCTAGACTATGAATGTTTTTAATAGGATATGTAAGTGGCTATTGTGTTAATTATAATAAAATAACTAGTGCTCTGTGGACTCAAAAACCCAATTCTCTTAGGTTCCAAGATAACTCAATCCCATGTTTTTTCTTTAAAGGGCCACCAGGTATTCTATTTAAGAAAAATCTATGTTGGTTGTTACCATTTCAGCAACCATTTCAAAAACAAGGCTGTAATAGCCCTATATCAACACACTTCCACCTGCTACCTATAGTCTGCAATAAACTACAAATCGACAAACTTTTATAGCCCTCCCTACCAGCAACCATAGTAAACACCAAACTGAATCAAAGGTTAACTATTAGTTGGATGGTCATATTGTTTAAGAGAGGTAAGTAAAGTCTAGAAATTTTAATTATTTGCATAGCTACAAGTCTAGAACATACATTGGGTGGCTGTCCTATATTTCTAAGAATAGTGTTCAAGGTTTGGAGTGGTGTGGTTTACATTGAATGCAAAACTAAAACTCTTATACACCTTACATTGGTAACCTTCACTGTGGCTATAAAATTGTCATAATTAGAACTGTCATACTGTATTATTGCTGCTATATTTATATGAGTCCTCATACTTGAATGGAAGGTTATTGGTTGGTTAAATACTGCAATTGAATTGTATATGGTTACATAGCTAATGATCTCTTGTATGCTAAAGTGCTACTGGATGAACTTGCTACTAATTCCATATATCTTGAATTGAATATATTGACTTGATATCATTTACATTTGCATCTATAAGCACTAAATCAACTTAGTATGTCTTCTTCATTCATAGAAGTGATTGATTCAAAGGCACTGGTCATTAATACAATTGTGTAGAAGATATAATTGTTTGTCCTTGTAATTAAATAGAAAGAAGGTTCCCTGCAACCAAATGCATTTTCCATGGCACTAGAGTCCATGGCTAAGTTGTTAGAAAGACCAGAATAGGTGACGTGCCATGAACATTTTGGTGCAGAAATGTGTGGTAGAGACTAGAAATGTGTTACCAATTACCACTACCATCCATAAAGACATGTCCAATGGAAACCTATTTCCTTGTATCGTGTAACTTAGGTCCACAACCATAAATGGAATTGATTTAACTTCATTGCAATTAAATGTGTGGCGCCGTTGTGAACTTCCCTAGCCATTATTTGACTAGAATTCACCAAACTCTTTTTTAAAGCTAATATTAAATGTCAAACTGGAAGCAAGGGAATACTCATTGTAAAGGGAAATGTGCAGTAATAGGAAGAAGATAGAGATTACCAAGAAAGGAAATACCAAGGAATCTTATAGTCAAACAAAAAATATGTTGAGAGAGAAACCAACCTTAGTGAGTTATGATTGTGAGTGATCATCGGAAAGAGATGTAGATCTAGTAGGGGAAACATGACCATTTACAACATTATTGATAGTTGCATCTGCAGAAGGATCGGGTGTGTTTCCACCGTCCTTATTTTTTTCAGTTTCCATAAGCTCCACCTCATCCTCTTCTATCAACTGAACCATAAGAGGTTAGCATACATAGATATGCCTAAAAATTCATACATTTAAAATTCAATAGCTTACTAATATAAATTCCTTCATAACAACCAACCGAAATATCTAGTTGTGGTAAAAAAACAAGCAGAAGTTGTGAAGAGAATTCTTATACTATTGTTTAGTACTCTTATTTGATGCTTATGGATGGTTGATTGGATGTCTTTGATACTTTATGCTTGGTCAATGGATATCATCTTCAATTATTTATTTGATTGTTGATTGGGCTATATTTCAGTGACGTAGGTTTTGATATCGGCTCCTCTCGCGTTGGAGACGTATAGCTGTCAGCTAGATGTACTGCACTTCAATTAAACCCTGAGTACAGTTGTTAATTTTTCTTTGATAATGGGAAATTTTTGGAGTTTGAAGCCTAAATGTTCTATAGCAAACTATTTTTGTTTACTCATAGTGGTTTTGAGGCTACTGAGCGAAGCTTTGTAGCAATTGTGGAACGCAAGAGCTTGTCTTGAGTTGTACATGCATAGTTGGTTTGAGTAATTAGTGAGACATTAACCCCAGCCATAGCATTAAGTATAGGCAATCGTTGCGATAGAAGAACGCAATATTCCCTCTGCGGTTTGTCGTTTCTTGTGTCCAAGATGGCAGAATCTTCTACCAAGAGGAAAAGAAGCAACAATGTGGGCTACCTTGGAGTGCTTTCTAAGAAGAAAATCAAGCCTAAAACTGAGAAGAACAAATTCATGTTCAGGGTTTTTCTTCTTAATGGTTTGAATTTAACTCTGCAGTTGGAGGATGCCGTTGAAAATATGTCGGTCGACGAGTTTGTAAGGACTGTTAGGAGAAAAGATGAGAAATAAATAATAGAAAATGGGTCAAGAAAGATCCACTAGGGTCCCCAAGTCTATTTGGAATATGCAATGGGAGAATGAATAATGATGGAAACATCATATGCAATGATTCTCACAACAAGCCCATGCTTGTAGCTCTGCAGGTTCATTCCTAAACTTCCTCCCCTAAACTGTTTCTTTAGTTTTTTTTATAAGTCAACAAAAATGTATTTATATGTGCGCTATAAAATCATTCCATGAGCTCCTCAAATTGCATTATGTTAGAACAAATATTTCAATATCTAAACATTATTTACTGGAATTTTTTTTTTAGTAACTAGGGGAATTGGCAACTAGAGCTGGGCTGGCACTCGCGTGACATGGGGTCTAGGGATCCATTCCCACTACCACTATACCCCTAGGTTCCCCACACCCGCCGCAAGACATGGGACACAGGTAAACCCAAGTGGGATTTGATCTTGTGACCTCCAATTTACAACAAGTGACTTCATAACAACTGAACCGCTAATGAGCCACACCTGTGCGAGCTATTATTTACTGGAAATTTAACTTTTCATATATAAAAAATATTCATCTAGAGTATTGAGTGACATTTTATTCATATAGTAAGACAACATGACTCTTTCCTCTGTTTTTTGTTTTATATTATTTGACAGGATGGTGGTATTAACAGTGTCCACACATTTCCAGTAAAAACCTATTTATATGTGCATTTAATGTATTTATGTCTTAAACTTTAAAATGTGTGTGTTGTTTTCATTTTAATACAATGGTTAAAGAAATCTTGTCGAATACAAACTCAAGTTTCCACATCAGTGAGGCAACGGTATTGTAATATAGCATTTACATGTGTGTTGATATTCTAATGGAAAACATGTGCTGGATAGATTTATTGTTGATTTCCTTCGTAGGACATGTGGAATGTGACTCTAGAACCACATATCTTGGTGGAATTACCCCAAGAACACACTTTCCATGCAGCATTAGCTAATTTAATTGTATGCCCATTTTTTATTTCATAGAGTATTTTGATATTTTCCATGTCTAGCAAAATGACCACTTGTGTATAGGTCTAGGAATGGATTATTTATTTAATTTATAAATTTAATTGCTAGCCAACACAGTGGTTTTCCATTTATTAAGACAACTCTTTGCAAGTGGTATGGGCCAATGGACCTGGCGAAAGGCGATTGATAAGGTAAGGGTTCTTGCATTGCCTACATTCTCCCTAGGCATTAATATTTTATATGACTTGCTTGTACCTGTCATATAATATAACTTTGCTATTTTCATTTCTAGCCTCTTCATCATGCTTCCTATCCAATGTTTGTATAGAAACATAAGAATATCAGACTTAACTATCTTTGGTGTGTTCTTGCTGTACCATTCCTTGCTTTTAGCACTCTTATGTTCTCTTTGTGCATTGCCCACCTCTGTTTTTTAACCACTTTCCCTCTATCGGAACTGTTTTTTTTTCATCTTTTGGCTCCATTTCTTCATCATTTCTTTAAATTACTATTCAAAATTGTGTTTTATTTTTCATTTTCTACCAAAATCTTGGAATTTTTTGTTCCCTTTTATTTTCTACCAAACCAAAATACTGCACGAGAAGCCTTTTTTGGGTGGAAATGGAGGTGCTTTTCTTGTCGTCCAAGCTTCTTCCAACCTTCTTATGAAGAAGAGGAGTCTCGAGTTTTAAAACCTAGTAAGAGCAATTATCCTTTATCCTCCATCATTGAAGCTTCCATTTGTAGTTATATTACAAGTGTATTATGATAGATTTCTTGGTTAGGCATGGGAAGCTTTGTTGGGGTTGAAACATAGGTATATTTCCATTCCATAGCATTTGTCTTGTAGCAATAATTTCTAGGAATTGGGGTGACATTACCACCTCGTGGCTCTTGTTTGACAAATATCTAATGTCTAGCTTAGGATTTTCCTATTGAATATTTTTGAAGTGGATCTAGTTATTAAGGAGCAGATTGGTTTTGAACCATTCAACCCTATATACTCTTTAATCACTAAAGCCTCCAGGAGATCCTCAGTTGACCCCATCTTCCTAACTTGGATTTGTTAGGCACTAATCACAACTTTTATGCCATTTGATATCTTAATTCATCTTTCATTTTATGTTTTATAAGGTCTAAATTTTTTTCTCATTTACATGTATTAAACTCATCCCTAAAACATCGAATCGCATGGTAGGTTTTCCCTAGTTTGTGGCTCAGAATTACCTTCTGGAAATATGCTCTGTATTTCTGATTAAATATGATCTAAAATAGAATTAAAAGGTCCATGAGACTACACATCAATCACAAGCACTTATTGAAGATCCAAAACCATGGAAAGGAATGTGCCTTTCCACAGTTTTTTAATTTTTTTTAAACCTCCAGGTTTTGTCACAATATCGTCGAACTTTCATCGCAGGTGTTACAAAACCGTCGAAACCCCAAGTGGGTTTCCATGATTACCATCTCTATAGCGACACAGTTTCATGGAAAAATTACTATTCAACTTACATATTTCGTTGATAGATATTGGTTTTCCACGGTTTTGCATGGAAGAAATTTATGTTCAAATTCCAAAATTCGTTGATAGAGAGACAAATGTTCATCAAAACTGTTCCACAGTTTTTCTTGGAACCAAATTTTTGTTGGCAATTTTTTGCCATAGTTTTGTCGTTATAGGGACGATAAGTTTGTTGATAGAGCGACAAAACATAGAAAATGAATTAAAAAAAATCAATTTCAAGGCCAATGTATAGAAGACACAAGGCGACCAGTTTTCATCTCTATATCGACGGCTTATAAAGTTCGTAGTTATAGCGACGAAATAAGTGCCACGAAACATCGCGACCATTATTGTCACAATTGTGACAACTAAACGTGGAAATAGTAATTAAAAACCCCTGCAAAATTGCTCATATGTGTTAGTGTTCTTGTAAAAATTGTTCAATCATTGTGTGAATGTAATCGTGTATCTCTGTTAATACTGTCCATCGTATGCACTAAGCTTTAAAACTGTCAATATTACCTTCTGCATTTTATTCGTGCTTAGCTAGGTTTTGAAATTGTGCTTGTTCTATAGTTAGTTGAGATTAAAATCTGTTATGATTATGTCATATTAGAATTCATATTAATATATAGGTTGTTTGTAGCCGCGATTATACTCATTTGTGTTTTAATCCCACATAGTCACTATGTAATAGGACATATACTTTGATTTACTTCTCAGAAATATTGTTGTCATGGGAATATCCGGTTGATTTGATGGTAGTAGAATCAAAGGATCCTTATAAAGGACATCCTATTATCCTGGGAAGACCATGTTTAGCTACTGCTAATGCTTTTATAGGATGTAGGGATGGGGAAATGACCATTTCTAATGGGTTGTTTACGTAGAAACTCGCTTTATACCCCCCAACACAACTAGTAAATGAAAATTTGTGGAGGTTAGACTGCCCTTTTGGGGATGGAAATTTTGAAGACCTTTTCCTTCCTAGTGATTAGTCCTGGGCACTTCAGGAGCAGACTACTGAAAATGTGTTAAATCAATTTGTTTCGTCAACAACTTGTATAGATTTTCCTTAGTCTTTTGCTCAATTCGATCGAATTTTTGGAGATGAGTTTCAAGAAAATTTGGACCTCTCAACATTTTCAGATACATCGTGTGTCTTTGCAATTGAATAGCATACAAAGTATTATACCATACCTTGTGAAGTCAGCCATGGGAAATTTCTACACATAAACGCAGGGTTGAGTAAAAACCAAAAAGAGCAGTTCCTCAAGGTTCTTAGAAGTCAAGCGGAGAATTTTCCTGGGAATAAACTGATATGAATGGTATACACCCTGATACTTGTGTTCACCATATTTACATGGATATGAAGATACCACCTGTAAGGCAGCCTCAGAGGAGGATGAATCCCGATTTGAAGGACATAGTTAAAGAAGAGTTACAAAAACTCCTCGATGCTAGTTTTATCTACCCAATCTCGGATAGTAAATGGGTATCTCCTCTAGTGGTAGTCCCAAATAAATTCATAGGGAAATGGAGTACTTGTCTTGACTTCCAAGAGCTGAATAAGGCCACTCTTAAAGACTATTTTCCCTTGCCTTTTATTGACCAAGTGCTAGATATCCTATCCGATAAATAATACTTTTCTTTTCTCAACAGGTATAGTGGGTACAATTAGATCTTGATAGCACCTGAGGATGAGGATAAGACTACTTTTACCTGCCCCTGGGGGACATATTCCTATAGATTTTTGCCATTTGTCTTATGTAATGCACCTGCCACCTTTCAACATGCAGTCTTAGGAATTTTTGTTGATCTTATGCATGACTGCATAGAAGTGTATATGGATGATTTTACAGTTTATGGTAATACCTTTTAGGAGGCTCTTGACCATCTTGAAGAGGTACTGGTCCGATGTTAAGAGACAAACCTATCCCTTAGCCACAAAAAATGTAAAATATTATTAACTGAGGGTATAGTCTTAAGACATCATGTCTCTTCTCAAGGAATCAAGGTAGAACTTGCCAAAATAGAAGTAAATGTTAACCTTTCCTCTCCAAAGACTCAAAAAGAGGTAAGGATATTTCTTGGCCATGTGGGCTCTACCGATGTTTTATTGAAAATTTCACTAAAAAAGATGCACCAATTTATAAGTTGCTTATGAAGGAGGTAGAATTCAATTGGACTAGATCCTGTCAAAATTCTTTTGAGGTCTTAAAGGCTAAGTTATTAGTGGCACCGATACTTAGGGGTCCTTATTGGTCCCTTCCTTTCCATATATCCACTGATGCTTCTGAAATGGCCATAGGAGGGGTCCTAGGTCAAAAAGAAGGCCAAGCATCTTATGCCATCTACTTTGTTAGCAAGAATTTGACTCCTGCCGAACTAAATTACACTGTTACTGAAATAGAGTTTTTGGTAGTAGTCTATGCTATCAACAAATTTCGCCATTACATTATAGGGTATGAAGTTTTTGTGCATACGGACCAATCTGCCATTAGATTCTTAATGAACAACCCAATTACCAATGGTAGGGTAACTCAATGGCTTTGTTATACCAAAATCATATCATCATCATGTGATAATACCTTTGACATACCTACTTTCCCTTAATACCAGCACTTGGAGTGGAAACCCATGTTGTTTGTCAGTCTTTCATAAAAATACTCAGCACTGCGCTTTCCCCTTTATCCATGAGCAGTACCTTGCTCGCACTGCCTGTTCCTTGTTATCCATAAGTGCTACCACTACTTATAGCCCTTGGTACATAAGCATTTCTTACCTAAACTGCTCTGTCATAAAAGGAGAAAAGAGGTTCCCTGGGTAAAATGGGAAAAAGAGAATATTCTCGAGGCTTCTAGATCATGAGCCTCATGTCCTCCCTTATCCCTATCATTGTGGGTCAGTGGAGCTCGAGATCCCTCATCATAGGATCTTAGAGGCCACCTCATCCATAATTCTCTCAACCATTCCTATCCATTGAGCCTTATTAATACAAGCTCATGTCCATGGTTGAGGGGGGGAACCATTGAGGTATTGTTATGCTGCTGGATTGACCACTTGGCCCAAGCCATTGGACAACATAGAGAGCCAAGTCAGAGATTATGGGGATTAAAGTGTTTGGTTTCATGGAGATGCATGTCAACACTAAGGCTTAATTGGTTGTAAACTTCTCCATTTTAATCTTAATGCAAAGCTGATTTCTGTCCCACTTTATTGTTGTTGTTTGATGTCACATGTAAATATTGTTGGATTCCTTATTCACTGACATGGATTAATAGATTATGTTTTGGTAGCTTTGATGTGTTTGCGTGTTTAATTTGATTGCAGGTACATAGGTTTACTATCAAAGCAGGCATTCTAGGTATCTATAATACTTAGAGAGGGTCTTCATCCTTTGTCGTTCATTTGTTCTGGATCTAAACCATTCAGACCAGAGGAACAACTTCTGTGCGTAGAAGGTGAAATATTCTTACTAACAAATCTAGTGACTCTGCTGGGGATTGAATATATGTATCAGTTGATCTGATCTTCCTCAGTTTTTCAGCTCTTGTCCGAATCTAGGCTCTTTCTCCAACTCTCTTCAGTCATATCTGCTATCTGACTCAGTGGATTTTGGTTTGAAACTTCTAGATCTTTCTAGATCAGAATTATTTTCGACCTTTTATGCTATTTCTTACTCTTAATCTATCAGTTTTTACCTTGATTTAGTCTTTTTCTGACTTGATCTATCGTTCTCTATGTGTTTTGGAATTTTACAGGGAACCGTGCCTATGCAGTGGGAGAGAAACGGTGCCACCGCCTGAATCAAGTTAGCAACCCGCAGTGCCACCGCCTGAGTTCTGTTGGAGAGGATCGATGTTGGGCTAGAACCGCTCTATCAATACCAAAGAAGTACGGTGCCAAGTAGGCTTTATTCCAAGACCTCCTTTTTCTCATTTTTTGTAAAAGAATTGAGTTGATTTTCTTTCAGCCCTGCACTATCAGGCTTGTGTGTCAGAATTTGATGCTTGTGCTTTAGAATTTTATGGTTAAATATTGGTTTGATTGGAAAATTCAAAAGCTAGGTTAGACTTTTGATTGTTCATTCACTTTGGTGCTTGTTGGTTGTGATTGTGAAAGGATTTCTTGTTTTTTGAAAAGCCTAGGGTATTAGTAAGATCTCTTTTCATTTATGTTATATAGACTAAAAGAAGAACACTGGATTAGCTTCTAGGTTTCATTTCTTGTTTGCATAGAGAAATTCTTTGTCTTCCTTTAAAAAGGAAAAATTTTGACTGAGATTAGATTGTCATCATTGAGCATTAGACATCGGATCCCTGATTGGCCTTACAAGCTTTCAGGCTCTTTATGTTCTTTTGTCTCTTATGCATTTAGTACTATCTCATCAAAATAAAAAAAATGGTATTTTTAAGTTAGATTTGCCTATGTTTTAAGAAAATTGAAGATAGAGTGCATTTGTGTGTAGTGTGCTTCTTGTTTTTCTTTTAGGAAAAGAGATTCTTCCCCTTCTCATTGCTTTCAAAAAAGAGAAATCAGTTTGGAAAGTGCTGCTTGTCTTTGATTTTGTGTTCAATACTGTTGTTTGAAAATATTTTTGGTTTTGAAACAAAATAAAATACTCTCTTTCCTTCCCGTAGGTAGGCATACTGAACGGTAAAGTGAAATATTTTCCATAAGCATACTGCATGGTTTTACTTTTATGTCAAAACACCATGCATTCACCTAACCGTCCACTTTAAAATTAATGGTAGTTATAGGTTAAAATTTACATAGCAATTGGAGTGATAGGTTAGAGACGTGTTCGGGCGTCATTAAGCATAGGAGCTGTCGTTATTTGTCCGCATTACATCCTGGGACTCACGCGGTTATTCCACATACCGTCGGTATATCGAACGGCCTTTCACATACCCTTGAGGTACATAGAAATGTACTTCATGTACTCGATTGTATATCGGAAGGCCCCTTGTGTACGGTTATGCATTAGACAACACTACTACCAATTCGAGCTCCCATGTACCTTGAGTATATCGAGAGACCCCACTAGGATACCTTATCCATTTGAGAAAATCCCTTTGTCCATGTTGCTTGGAGCCATACACAAAAAACAACATTTGGGGAGATTACCACGCACGTACCATTGAGGTATATTGTGAGTGTCACCTTCTTGACAATCCTGGTGAGAGACCTGACTATTTGAACTCCTATCATTTTAAGTGTGCTTGTTTTGACCTATAGCTTGTGTAGGGAAATTTTTTGGTGTGTTTCTAGTTTTTCAGACCCTGGGTTAGATAGGAACTATACAAACTGGCTGAGTTAAGACAGTCCAGAAGAGTACGGGGCTTGCCACCCGATTTTATTCCTGGTTCAGGAGAAAATCCAATGGAAGCTATCGACCAAGGAGCTGCTACCACCTCCCAAGTGGGAGATAATGTGGTTGCAGAAAGTGGAGGACCATATTCTTCACACTTGCCTCCCTTGGTCCAACAACCTTCTTGGGGAAATACCTTGTTCCATTCTCCCATGGAAGGTCATGTTAATGATACTACCCATCCAGATTATGGTCCCAATGCTCCATTTTGGGATACCTCTATATGACAGGCCATTGCCTCATTTGGAACCTGTTTAAACTCTTCTGAAGATGAAGAATAATGTAGGCAATACCACGCTGCCATTCTCCATGCACATGAGATTGGCAAGCAAATAAATGAACTATTAGGCCCGACACCATCACGTTCCACATCTGTTCCTGTGGGATATCATTCACTTGCCAATTCTATGAGACCCATTGAACCAATTATAGATCGTGCAGTAACACCACACAACCCAGGTCTAAATACCACCCCCACCACCTCCCATGTTATGTATGTTCCCAATCCCCCCAGGTCTTCTGCACCTGGGGCCCAATCTTCAATTCTCGTTTCATCATTACCTTCTAGTGCCGGGGGGAAACCCCTGGCACGACCTACGTTATCTGGCACCAGAATTGTACCTAGTTAAGGGCAGACCTCTAATATAGAACCATATACAGTTTATGTCCCTCCCACCCATACTAATGCAGTTAATTTCTCATCCAGTTTAGGTCATCCCTTGGGGGCACAACCTGTAACCATTCAATCTTCTGGAGGTTATGGTTATCAAATACCTGTAGGTAACATTAATAATCCACCTAATCCTATAGGGATGCCTTATGCTGGCATTCCATACCCTAGTAATACTTTTACGCCATGGGGGCAACCCAACTGGTCTTACCTGCTAGATATGGGGGGGATACCTATACATACTACGGGAGGTGACGGAGGACCGCCTCATGTAGGTCCTCCCCCTGGGGGGCCTAATGGTCCCAGAGGATCTGGTAACTTTTGTCCTTATGGTCCTAATGGTCCTAGTGGTCCTGGGGA
>LPNX010512220.1:4384-16165 GCA_001517045.1 Pseudotsuga menziesii | reverse complement strand
AATACCTGAAAAAATGGAATGATGATGTCATCATTCCATTTTTTCAGGTATTTCTTGTTTTTGGGGTAGCGTGGTCCATCAAAAGTATGCCGAGTGGGTACTCATTGGATGCAGAATTTAATTCCGCATCCAACGAGCTCTTCTGATTGAAATTTGAGTAAAAACACGGGGATATATGTCAAAATACAAACAAAAAAAATAGTTTTTTTTATGATACCTATCACCAAATTTATATTAAAAAAGTGTTTCAGACCTATACGGTATTTCAAATTTAAATCAATTTCATTGGATAACACATGATGACATGGAATTTGAATAAAAGTTAAAAGGCCCATTTTAAGTTGAAATTTCCTCTAATCCCTGGTGGATTTCCTCCTAATGGCCCTGGAGGGTCTGGTGGCCCTCCTCCTAGTGGTTCCGGAGGCTCTAGAGGTTTACCTCCTAGTGGCCCTGAAGGGTTTGTTGGTCCACCTCCTTGTGGTCTTGGTGGTCCCAGAGGCCCTGGCAGTCCTCCTCCTGGAGGCCCTAGTGGTCCCAACGATCCTGATCTCGGAAATCAACCCCCTACGGGTGGATTTTCTGTTCATTCTTCTTCACAACAACCTGTCTTTCAGTCCATTTATGGTCCTAGTGGTAATTATATGCCATATCAATATTGCCAGTATGTGCAATCCAACCGTCATTTACCTTTCCTAGAAACTTTGGACTTACCTGACTTGTCCAAGTTGATTAATGACCCCATTCGACACAATCCCTCGTGGCCCCCTATTCTGGTAAAGTTACCATCGAACATCCTGAAGTTCGATGGGAAGCAGGGAGACGACCCGAAGAACCATGTTATGACATTCCATTTGTGGTGTTCTTCAAAATCCCTCATGGATGATTCAGTTCGGTTACGACTTTTTCAGCGAACTTTGACCGGTACAGCCGCGAAGTGGTACATTGAACTCCCACAACATTCGTTTGTGAATTTTGGCTCATTGGCAACCGTGTTTCTTACACACTTTTAAATCCCTATTCATTATGAAATCAGGTATTGATCTCTTAAATTCTCTGCGACAGAACACCTCCACCCATATATTAGATCATATTCATGAATGGAGAAGGCAGAGAAGGCTTATTAAGGCCCCTATCCCGAATCAGTTATTAGCTGATTGGTTTACCAAATATTTGTTACTTCCTATTTCCCGAGATGTGGCTATGGGTGGTGCCATTACTAAAGAGAAGGATATTAGTCGAGCTCAGTACCTAGACTTGGTTTATTCCTAGTCTGGAACTGTTTATGACCTGATTCCTCAAGCTCGTCGCCCCAGAAGCCAAGCCACCAACAGAAGTACCTATTGATGGGATTGTTGGTTCAATCCACTGATCCTGCCAAGCCATTAGTAGAAGTACGTATTGATGGGATTGTTGGTTCAATCTAGTCCCCATCAGAAGCGAAACCTGCCAAGCAACGCTAGACTGCCACCCCTACTCCTTTGACTCCTAAGGTTTCCATCGAGGTCAATTCTATTCAAAGTACTCAAACCTTGGGTAATAACAAAAAGAAGGGTAAAAATAAAAATAAAAAACCCGAAAACCAATAGGAGAATCCAAGACCAGCCAACAGTGATAACGATAAAGGGAAAAGAAAGGAAAAATATCCTTGTCTGCTATGCGAAGGTGACCATTTCTCAAAGGAGAGTCCTCGTCGGGACGAAATCTCCCAATTTCTAAAATCAAATCCCACACCCGTAGTACTCATGGATATTTTTCCCTCTTAGCAACAATTGATAGACCACATGTCTAATCAAGGTAACTCTAGTTCGTCAGAGGAAATTCATATGATGTCCTCGGATACCATTAATCTACAAACTCAAAGTCATAATTATGACAAACCCACAGACAAGAAAGAAGATCAGTCTTCTTTAGGGAAAGCTCCCTCTACTAGTTCTCTTGAATCCTCGTCTATTGTCCCCCTATCTATCGAGAAGCCTACTCTCGACATGATTTTGCATCCACCCAAGGGTACTCTTCGAAAGGTTGTCTTTAATCCCAATGCCCAAGCTACTCAATTTTATAATGTAGTTGAATATCTCTCTTAGGCACCTTGTGCAATGTCTACCTTAGAGGTACTCTAAATCTGCCCTACATAGTGCAAAAACTTGTTGACAACGTTAGGAGGTTTAGACCTGGATAATACTAACTTGATTCATTTCAATGTTGAGAACTATAAGTCTAGGTTACCTCATAAACTTGCTTTTCAAGTCATTACGAAAGTAGTGGGAAAGAATGTTTTTCGAACGGTACTAGATGAAGGAGCTTCGACCTCGGTTTTGTCTCTGTCTTGTTGGAAGGATCTCATCTCTTCTGAGCTTGTAACATCACCTACGACCCTCAAGGCCTTTGACGGATGGGGTTTCCAACCCCATGGTCTCATATCAGCCCTAGCAGTTGAGCTGGGGGGCAAAACGATTTACATTCAAGTAGAAGTGGTAGATGCCCCCTTAGATTACAACCTCCTTCTAGGAAGAAATTGGTTCTATGCCATGAATACTGTCGCCTCAACAGTATTCCGAACGGTCCAATTTCCGCATCTAGGGATAATTGTCACCTTTGAACAGCTTGATTTCTGTACGTTGGATGTTACTACCTCCACGGCTAATAACATCCCCATGTTAGGCCAGTCCCCTCCTCCTTACCAGTCGATTGGGTAGGCATGTTGAAGGATTCATCCCTTATGGGGATTTTTCCATCCACTCCTCCTAGCAAAGATACTGCAACAGTCCATATGATTGCCTCTTTTGATTATGAGCCTAAGGGTAAACAAGTTGTTGAGTCCACCTCAGTAAGTCCACACGAAGCAATGTATGACACCATTCAAACCTTTTACGATGATCACACTGATGACCTTCATCTAGTGGCTTCGGATCCTTACCATTTACCGTACTGGTTAGAACCTTCTCTTCCCGTTCTGTATTATCTCTCTGATACTTTTCCTTCCAATGAGTCCATTATGGAGATCATGAATACGGATGAGTCCATTTGGGAGGATCGCCATCATATATACATGTTCCTCCCCGACACCAGTTCAGTTAGCCATGATTATGCATCCTTGTTTCCTACTGATATTGTCAATGTACCCCAAAGTCACAGATTTTGAAGGAAACCTTTGCAGCGTTACTCAGGTGAATCCGATTGACATATCAGCTAGGCCTGATACTATCGAGGATGTTCATGTTGGGAAGAACTACTCGGCAGCTGAATTTGAAGCATACAAAGCACTTTTCAAAGAATTTCATGATATTTTTTCCTGGTCCTATAAAGAGATGTCGAGGATTGACCCATCCATTGTGGTCCATGATATTAAAACCTATCCAATAGCTAATCCTGTCAGGAAAAAACTAAGGCAAGTCCATCCTTGGAAGGTTGTAGCTATTAAAGCTGAAATTGAAAAACTTCTCAAAGATGGATTTATTTATCCTGTACCCCTGACGGAATGGGTATCGAACGTTGTCCCTGTCAATAAAAAGCAGGGCACCATTAGAGTTTGTATCAACTTTAAGGATTTGAATAAAGCTTGTCCCAAGGACAACTTTCCTACTCAGCACATCGATCAGATTATTGACAACTGTGCTGGAAGTGTCATCTTTTCATTTATGGATGGTTTCTCTGGCTATAATCAGATTGAGATATTATCCTCTGATCAACATAAGACAGCATTCATTTTCCCATGGGGAACCTTTGCATATAAGAAGTTACCTTTTGGCTTGAAAAATGCTGCAGCCATGTTCCAACGCGCAATGTCCTATGTGTTTCACGATATTAAAAATATTGTTGAACCGTACCTTGACGACCTCCCTGCTCATTCACAACGATGGGAGGACCACCCTGGTCATCTTAGAGAGATATTCCTGAGATGCTGTCATTATAATATACGACTCAATCTGCATAAATGTGTTTTTTGCATTGAGATGGGACGTCTGCTAGGTTTTGTGGTATCCAAAGATGGCATCCGAATTGATCCTTTGAAATTGCTGCCATTTTAGCTCTACCATCCCTAACTAATCTCCTTGAACTCCAAATTTTGCAAGGGAAGGAAAACTTTCTCCGTCGTTTTGTGTGCAATTTTGTAGAGAAAACGCATGGTTATATGTGTCTCCTCAAGAAGAACACCTCACTCTTCTGGGATGACTAGGCCCAACATGCCTTTGATAATCTTAAGCACACTCTGACTCATTCACCCATGATACACCCCCCGAATTATTCAAAGGACTTTCTTCTGTATATTGCTGCCTCCGCTACTACCATCACTATGGTTTTAGCGCAGGAAAATCTCCACGGTCTGGAGCACGTGATTTATTATGCCAGTAAGAATCTTATGGATTCTAAAACTTGCTATTCACATGTGGAAAAGTTAGCATTGGCCACGATCATTGCTGTACAAAAGTTTCGTCACTACATTATACTCCGCACTACCATTGTGTTGGCAGACAAGAACCCTATGTATTACATCCTGACTTATCAAGTGCTCGGGGGCAAGTACTCTCGATGGATAGTCATACTATAGGAGTTTGATCTGGAATTTTCCAAAGCCACATCAAAGAAATCCTTGGCCTTTACCGAGCTCATGTGTGATCTTCCTTGTGCTTCGATGGAATCTGAGCCCAGTGATTCATTTCTAGATGAATTCCTATTCCTAATTAGCACTACCTACCCTTGGTATGGAGATTTTCTTATTTATCTCCAAACACAACGATTTCAGCCGCATCCATCACCATGTGAAATACTACCTCATCTTGAATGATACCTTGTATAGACGTGGGATTGATTCCATTCTCCAGCGATGCCTCACCCATGAGGAGACTAAACATGTGTTGAATGATTTACACTTTGGACTATGTGGTGGTCATTTATCTGGGATGGCTACAGCCCAGAAAATCCTTCGCGCTAGCTATTTCTAGCCTTCTGTCTTCAAAGACTGTCATGAGGCTGTTAAGAAATGCCCACCTTGTCAACACTTTTATCCTAAAAAGCACACCCATCCTGCTCCGCTACACCCCGTCATTATCGTTGGCCCATTCGCCAAATGGGGGATTGACTTCACGCATTGTAATCCCACCTCAGCCGGGGGGCATGGTTACATCATCGTAGCCGTTGACTATTTCACAAAATGGGCTGGGACCATGCCTACATATGTGGAAGATGGTAAGACTGCCGCTCTCTTCCTGTTCAATCATATCATAGCTAGATTTGGAGTCCCACAGTCCATTGTTACTGATCATGGATCCCATTCTCATAATCAAATGATGGAGGAACTGAGTGCCAAGCTAGGTTTTCGTCATGAAAACTCTACACCATATTATCCACAAGCTAATGGTCAGTTAGAGGCCATTAACAAAGTTTTAAAAACTATGCTTCATCGGATGGTTGGAGATCATAAATCCAACTGGCACCACGTTCTTTTCTCCGCTCTTTGGGCTTATCAGACTTCTGTGAAAACAGCCACTAGTTTCACACCATTCCAGCATGTCTATGGACTCGAAGTTGTCTTACTGATTCAATGTCAGATTCAATCTTTACTACTTGCCATCGAACTTCTCCCAGACACTTCCACAGAGGAAGAAATATTTTTGTACTTGAATAACCTTGATGAGACTCGGAGAGATGCTACCTTGGCTAATGAGGCACATAAGAAACACATCAAGGTGCAATATGATAAATCTGTCCAACCTCATGTTTTTAATGAGGGTGACCTAGTTTTGACTTACGATCAGAGATATGATAAACTAGGGAAGGGTAAGTTCGAGTCCATGTGGTACGGACCTTTCATCATTTCTAAGGTGTTAAATAAAGGAGCCTACGAGCTCGTTTATTATGATGGAATCCCTTTGGGGCAACCTCACAATGGGTTGTACCTGAAAAGGTACTATGCCTAGATCTTTCTTGGATAGTATCTTATATATATGTATATTGCTTGGCTTTTAGTGTTATTTTAGTATTTTTAAGATGGTTTTGAGTTTAGTGTCTGCATCTATTTATACCATGTTTTGGTCATGCAGATGACTTTCTACGGCTTCCCTAATGGTGCTTGCTGCCACACCTTGAATCTCACCTCAGCTGCTTGGATCCTCTATTCCCAGGCTGAAGATTTGGTCAGTTCAAGAGAGGTTTGTATAGGTCCCGATACTAATAACATCGTTGAGTATGAAGTAGTCATTGGTCTCCTGATGGAAGCTTCCTTCCAGGATGTTCATAATCTGGTAGTCTTGATGGACTCGCAACTCGTGGTTTGCCATTTAAACCATATTTACACCATTAGAAACCATGTGCTTCTCCACCTCTTCCGGAGAGTATGTTTGCTGGAAATATCATTTGAAACCATCACTTATAGGCATATCCCTAGGGAACATAATGTAGTTGCTGACTCATTAGCTAATTACATCCTAGATTGGCATATCACCCATTCATGACATTGAAATCAAACATGGTCTATTTTAAATAAACATTTAAAGATACATAAGACTCATATAAAATGCATTTACCATTTGAGACATATAAACACCAGGTAAAAGTCTGTATATATATATGAAAATTTTTACTAAAAATAGGTCCCGAGACCTCATCTGAAGCACGCAGGATTTCAGGAAAAATCACTATACAAAATCCTAAAGCTGTCATCTTTCAGTATATATCTCATACACTAGTGATGCTCATGGTAGCACATCACTGCCTGAGCTACTCTACGCAGCATCCTACTGAATCGAATTGGTACTCCCACTATAGGTCTCTAATACCTCATCAAGAGGTCATCAATGGAAGCATCTGGGATATCCAAGGTCAATCTCTCCAAGTTTTCCTCTAACTCCCAGTGATATCATCACCCTGTGGTACAAAGTGGGCTCTGCCTCACCTATCCAATGGAGAAGCTCCTCCCGGTCGCGCTGCTCCAATATCTACATGAGAATACATAGGTCTCGTCACTTAACATAAAAATTATAAAACATTAAAAAACACAAAAAACATTTTATCCATTTTAGGGTTTCTTGATTCTTACTGATGTCACCCCATTGTCCGCCAGGTGGGAGTGATAGGTCAGGATCTCTGTGGAAATCTGTGCCCGCATAAGCATAGTCCTCCACCATGAGGATCTAATCGCAGAGCCATCTGAAGAACAAGTCACCGAACTTCACCTTCCCCCTACCTGCTCCTATACGAGCCATGATCTGGACCCACCTCAGCATACGGGGGTCCCGTGCTCTCAGAATTCTGAAGACCGCCTGAGGTCTCATCCGTGGAAACCACTTGAAGAAGAAGCAGGCTAAAATGGAACCAAATCCAAACTGCTTTAGCTCTCCTTGCCGACACTTAGTCAGCTGATCTTTGAATATCGGAAGCATGGATTCTTCCCAGTTGAATACTGTGGTTGCCATGGTCTCTATGGCATATAACATGTGTGGCCTAGAATCCTGGTGCACACCCTGACTCCCGGTCACCCTCTGCATAGAAAATAGGACAGTTTGTAGGGGCCCATCCGTCATTGTTCTGATAGGGATTTTCTTCCTTGATGTGCTCGTCCCTGGAGCATAGTGTCGATCTATCAACTCTCGAGTGGTAATATCCCCTCCACGGGAACCTTTCAGTGAGATGGGAGAACCCCATCTCAAGAGACCAGTCAAGAAGTAGATATCCTCTACCTCCACTGTCAGAACATGGGCCCCAACCTTGAAGTATTGCTGCTCCGGATTCCACATCTACAATATGTGCTCTAATAACCACTCATGTGACACCATGCTTGGGGTCCGGAAGAATTTCAGGAGCCCAAAGTCCCGTAATGCGGCAATACAACCCGTATTCCTTCTAGCAAAAGCATCATCATTGTCATGTTGCCTTTCTTTCCATATCACCATGTTTGAGCAACAAAAACCTGCCAAAAAACAATCATAGCACCCATTAGAATCATCTCTAATCATTTAAAATCAAAAGAATGACCCATTATTGCTTGTGCTATTAGTTTGAAATCTTTGCGGCTGGCACTGCTTATGCACCATTGGAGACAGGCGGCACCTCATGTCATCTATGTTTTAGGCACGGTTCTTGGGAGGTACTGTGTATCCCGTAACGGATTTGCGCAGTACCCATTTTCAAGGTTTTAGGGCTTGCTCTACAATCCCAAAACCCCATCAAAACTCAAAATGAATGCTATGAAAAGAAAGAGTAAGGTTTTAGCTGTTACCTGCAACTGACGGTGCTCAAATCTGACAGTGGGAACTCCCAGTATCAGCTGCTGAAGATATGGCTAAGAAAGTGCTCCAAATGCTCTCCATTGTGAGTGAATAGTAAAATGATTTAATTTTTTACTATTTACATGACTTATATAGGCATTTTTGGGTCTGATATACTATAGTTTTGATGTAAAATTACTTTTTACTCTAAATTTATCAATCGCAATCCCTTAATGCTAGTTATGAATGCATTTAACACTTGTTTCTGAGTCGATTGCAGGATAAGAGAACTATAGTAAGAAGCTTTGGAAGTTTGTTTATGACTTTTTCACACTTCCATAAAACGGAAAAGGTCAATGAGCATTTGTTATGACACTTTGGTCATGCTCCTTAAACCCAGTATCAAAGGTCCGAGTCCATTTTAGATTCTTTCCAGGCTCATAAAAATCGACATTGTGTAAAGAAACGTCATGGAGTCTTCTTTTCACCTCTTTTTCAGGCTCCTTAAACACGAAAAGATCGGCGAGTCCATTTCTGATTCTTTCCAGGCTTGTAAAAATTCACATTGTGTAAAGAAACCTCATGGAGTCCTCTTTAAACTCTTTTTAGGCTCCCTAAATACGAAAAGATTGTCGACCGATATTGTCTTCTTCATGCTCGTTAACGTATTTGAAGAGTCTTCTCTCTGACGGTAGGTTATCTCTTTTTTGGTTTGGATAGACAATTTACAAAAAAGGAACATTCCATCTAATCATGACTGGAAGAGTTCTCTAAGGTATGATTTTACACTTTTTCGGGCCTTAGAGACTAAATCATACGAAAAAGGACCCCTTTGGAGTCTTCTTCCATAATCGTTCAGACTCTCTAAACATGAACGATATCGAGTTTTATTTCATTGGACTCGTTAAATTAAACATTGAGAGACCCGTTTTGGGAACGAACCCCTCCTCTCTCAGGTTCATAAAACATATGAGTCTAGACTTTTCTTCCGACAAGTTATATCGAGTGTTTGTTACCCTATTTGAACTTGGAAAACCGAAAAGAGGCATTCATCGATCATGATGGGGAAAATGGGAAGGGAATCATTTTTGCAAATAAGTGGCAGTAGTTTGTCGTTACCTTTGAACATGGCACTTCTTTGCACATCATGTCAGTCAATTGGGTATTCAGCTGATCTCCATGACGATCCACTTTCTTGAGTCATGTCACTCCTTTGATTCTTTCAAAAGAATGCATTGTCCACTGTCGCATTGTGTGTTTGTCCCGTCTAGTCATGCTGCCAAGTCTTGTGTCGTGCCGCCCGATGTTCAAAGGGAATTTGAATAAGTTTACCTTTTCAGTCAACACAGTCTTTGTGTTAGTACTTTTGAGTCAGTCCTATGGTTACTACATTCACATCATTCCAGAACTATGTTCCGAGTTTCATGTCGTCGATGTGGGATTCATCATGGCCCTCCTTCAACAAGACTATTCTTATCGACATCAGCTCATCCTCTAGGAAATAGTCTTAGAAACAATACTTAGTACCTTGAGATCTGTATGCCTTAATGACATATTCTCTTGCTCTCGACATAGGTTCACATCATTGACCTTTGATCGATAGAATCGACTAGGTGTTCGACATCAAGACATCTATTCACACTCATTGGATTGTACTAGGGTACCTTGGGAATCATTGACATTAATGGTGATCTCCCTTGCACTTGTTAACAGTTCACATCATTGACCGGTAATCAAGTGGTTTCTACCATGTTCAACTTTAGATCATTGTAATCACATGGATAGAATCGTACTTTGTGGAAGATGAGACGAAGACCCTGGGTATTTGTTTAAAAGTTCTCATTGCTTTTTTCCCAGGCTGCGATGGATTTTTGTATATCTAGCATGGATCCACATTTGTATGGTCGTGGCTATGCTCAAATTTGCGTCTGGATGACATAGATCTACATTGTATGTCTGGTAACTATGTCCAAGTTTGAGTCCTCTATCACATGGATCTATGTTGTATTCTAGTAGCCATGCTTGTTTATTCCTCCCATGGATCTACCTTGTATTGTTCTACAACAATGAGTTGGTTACTTGTGTCTATGAGTCAAAAATATTGATGTACTACAGATGCCTACTTACTACATGCTTCGATCAAGCCGACATTTTCACCTCGTAGCGACGACTTGTTCTCTCAAAGCTCTCGTTTATCGTATCCCTATAAGACTCATGCTTTGGGGGGAATTATTTTATACCAAAATCCTGTCATCATCATGTGATAGGACCTTTGACATACCTACTTTCCCTTAATCCCAGTACTTGGAGTGGAAACCCATGTTGTTTGTCAATCTTTCATAAAAATACTCAGCACCGTGCTTTCCCCTTTATCCATGAGCAGTACCTTTCTCGCACAGCCTGTTCCTTGTTATCCATAAGTGGTGCCACCACTTATAACCCTTGATCCATAAGTGTTTATTACCTGAACTGCTCTGTCATAAAAGGAGAAAAGAGGTACCCTGGGTAAAATGGGAATCAGAGAAGATTCTCGAGGCTTCTAGATCATGATCCTTGTGTCCTCCCTTATCCCTATCATTGTGGGTCAGTTGAGCTCGAGATCCCTCATCATAGGATCTTAGAGGCCACCTCATCCACAATTCTCTCAACCATTCCTATCCATTGAGCCTTATAAATACACGCTCATGTCCATGGTTGAGGGGAAGAACCATTGAGGTATTGTTATGCTGCTGGATTGACCACTTGTCCCAAGCCATTAGAGAGCATAGAGAGAAAAGTCGGAGCTTATGGGGATGAAAGTGTTTTGTTTCATGGAGATGCATATCAACACTAAGGCTTAATTGGTTGTAAACTTCTCCATCTTAATCTTAATGCAAAGCTGATTTCCGTCCCACTTTATTGTTGTTGTTTGATTTCACATGTAAATGTTGTTGGATTCCTTAGTCACTGACATGGATTAATAGATTATGTTTTGGTAGGTTTGATGTGTTTGTGTGTTTAATTTGATTGCACGTACACAGTTTTACTATCGAAGCAGGCATTCCAGGTATCTATGATATCTAGGGAGGGTCTTCATCCTTTGTCGTTCATTTGTTCTGGATCTGAACCATTAAGACCAGAGGAACAGCTTCTATCCGTAGAAGGTGAAATATTCTTGCTAACAGGCTTCTTTTATTACAAGAGTTTAACATTACCGTCATTGATAGACCTGGTCGAGAGAATTTGGTAGCAGATTTCCTCTCTCGTATTCAACATGATGACGGTGCTAAAACTGTTGATGATAATTTCTCGATGAACATATGTTTGTTGTGTCTGTTCAAACTCCTTGGTTTGCAGACATTGCTAATTATTTAGCAACTTGGAAGTTTCCAAACCACTTGTCCCCACACAAAAAAATGTCGAGTTATAGTCCAAATTTATAACTAATCTTGGGTTGACAATGAGCTTTTTCATAATGGCCCAGATCTTATTATCAAACGATTTGTATGGGAGGATGAGATTGCAGAAATCCTCCATGCATGCCATGATGGGCCATGTGGCGGGAACTTTTCTGACAAGCGGACAACATAAAAAGTAC
>LPNX010512214.1:2500-11079 GCA_001517045.1 Pseudotsuga menziesii | reverse complement strand
CAAGTATTTAAAGGATTAAATCTATCTAATTACAATATTGAAGAAATGTGAACTAAATGTGTATGGTTTTAATTGTAATTATATAGACTTTTTTATTTGAAATTTGGGATAGACTAAGGCCTATGTTTTTTCATTGAGCCGAGAGGCGCTCTACAGCCTAGTATGGGGGAGTTCTTGATAGTGATAGTGAATATTATGGGGAAGATGTTGTAATTTTCCGACCTAACAAAACAATAAAAAAGTAAAAATTTAATTATCCGTAAAAAATGTGGGTCAAGAAAAAAACACAAAAACATGTTGGCCTTGCACATGGTTTTAAGACTATGTGCACATGGTTTTTAAACCATGTGCAAGGTCTCGCGAACAACCCATGGTTTTATTGTACATGGTTTAGGAGGATCTTGCAAATGGTTTTCAGACCATGTGCAACCCCTCCTAAACAACCCATGATTGTAGGAGGGCCTTGCATATGGTTTTAAAACCATGTGTCGAAAAATGATGCAATGTATGGATATCTAAGAAGAGGTTTGCACCTCAAGAGATTTGATCCATCTTGGCGCTTGATAGAGCCTAGGATTTGGATCTACGCTGGTTATAATAAATTTATTTTGTATTCCTTTTATTAACACGTTAATTTTCAATATCACTACATAACATATGTATATATATATATAATTGAACTATATTATTTATAATGAATTATGATTTTTTTTATAAGTTCAATTAATATCATAATATTAATAATAATTAATAATTTTGATTAATAAATAAATGGTTCGGATTTTAGATTTTTACAACTAAATATATATATTGCTTATCATTAAATAACTATTAAATAACTATAATGGATTATAAAATAAATTGTTTTATAGTTTATATTTTGATAATATTAATTAATTAATAATTAATAATTTTTATTTAGAGTTTATATTTTTATTTTAAAACATAAATACATTTTATGTTGTTATTTTATATCTCAAAGGTTTTTTTTGGTATCATCATCATTCAATTGAAAAAACATCTCTATATACAACCACTTAAATCAAATATTAACCATGAATTAAAAATAATCAAATGCTCATCATTCAACTTATCACAATCTATAAAGTAATCTAATGGTTATGTCTCCTATGCATTACGATATAACCCTAAGTGTTATGATATATAATATTATTGTGACACATTAATTAATTAATTAATCATGTATTTATATTTGTATTTGATTATAATTAATAGTATTTATTTAATAATAATATTTAAATAATTAAATAATTATTATATTATAATAAATTAAAATATTAATTTATCAATATTAATAATAAAAAATAAAAATATAATAATTAACTGTAGCATAATAATTTATTACTATTTTGGAGATATGTCTATGGACCCACCCGTTATTAGCAACAACCACATTAAATTAATTAATGTGTCTGAATACGCCGATAGGCGTAAATTTAAGCACATACTATAGGGAAAAACATTAATATAAAAAATATGTGCCAAACACATTAATTAATTTAATGTGGTTGTTGCTAGTGCATATAAATACCATTACTATGGAAGTTGTCTTTAAAATAAAACCATCATGGAAGTTTTAGTTAACCAAGTCCAATCACTCAATACAAACGAGACAAGAATGGAAAAAGACCATTTAACATAAAATGCAAATGAAATTGAACGAACATAAAAACCTTAACGAAAATTTGTGATTAATGCAGTCCAACTTATGTCACAAAAGGTATATCAGCCCTACAAATCTGAATTTTTTTTTCAACGCTAAGCCTTTCAAATCTGATCTTTCGAATTTCACTTCGAACTTACCAACAATAGATTTCTTCAAAAACAATAGATATTATGAAACAATAGATGCATCACTGCTCTTCATGTCCAAAATAGCATAGAAAGGAATAGTTTTGGAGTCTTTTATAACAATATGATAGCTTCAATTTTGGTACTATAAAAATGTAAACTAATCGCCATTTGATGATATTACAATAGTAAGGTATATTTTTTGGTATGCTTCATTTTTTAAGAATATAAAAACGTGTATTAACAGCTACTCTCTATTCTTCTAGATAATAAGATCTTGTGGGTGGTTTTAAATATTCATCATCGACAGATTTTAATATAACAACAAACCTTACAAACAACATCTACATGTCTCCAAATTACCGAACTAAACTTCATGCCTAAAATACCACACAATCATTAATCAGTACAAAAGATTAAGACACAACCAAATCCTTAATCCAGAACGTTTAGACTATGAACGAGAGGAATATATATATAGATTATCGAGTGCATAGATAGATATATACTTTGCGCTCAATTTTGATTACCGTCAACGCTGAACTGATTAATGTGTTTTCTTGCAGGGTGTGCTGGTTCTGTTTCTCAAACTTTGGTTGAGCTGATCCACGCCTCTCTAGCTGCTGCAAAGGCTACCATTATGACTGGGCAAGAATTGCAGCAGATAGCAATATGTGTGAGCAGTAATAATTTTGTTGCAGGAGATGTTCGTGGACGAGCTTCAGGAGAAGCCAACGCTAAAGGTAAATATTGTTCGTCCAAGGCCGCGTGCAAGCTCTGAATTGGGATCTTAGGAAGCGCGTCCAGGAACATCACAACAGACGTAGCTATCTTGGCCTGTAGTCCCTGCTCAGTCATATTGGCTGCCTTTGCTGCATAACCTAAATCTCTGATTGAAAAGATATTAAAGTGGCTACTATCAGTAGATTATCCAGTGAGCAGCTTGAAATGAATGGCCATAAACGGAAAGGGTTGTACTGCATAGTAGAATGCACTGCGTACGTTGGGGGTAGTACACAAAGTCTATAGGAAGTACACACTATCTTGTGTGTACTGTCTATAGACTATAGACTTTATGTATTACTATAAACACAGTACACATTCAAACTAGATATAGATGGTTTTTTTTATGTATTTTTAAATATGTGGTTTACATGAAGCGTCAATAGCTGAGCATGTAAATTACCAGCGGGGCCATAAATAATTATTTAATGATGTGGGGCAGCTTTGTGAGCTATTGATGATTGGATCTTAAACAGGTTGAGATCTAATGGCTCACAGTGTTGCCCTCCAACATTAAATAACACAAAACATGTTGCATATTGACTTGCATGGATGGTTGAACATTCAAACTATTTATAGATTTTGTAGTATATTTTGCTAAAAATCATGTAAGAGTAGTTTCAGTTTGTTGGAATTGCAAAGTTTTGACTCTTTTAGAGATAATAGACATAGCTAAATCCATTCATATAATCAAAATAGTTATTTCACAAAGCAAAATAGCAATTTCAATAATTTTCCATCACCAAATTACTTCAATTTTTATTACTTTTAATAATAGAAACATCCAAAACTGCATGTTTATTAGCCAGGGCTATAAATATATATAAAACTAAGAAAACTTGAGAGGAGGATGTGCAGAGCCAAAGGCCCACACGCACACACATGAATGGTACTCAACCAATTCAATTAATCAAAGAGAAATGATTTATGATTACAATATATAGTGAAACAATGTTCAACCAAATGAGCTATTAAATCCTATACTCATGGATCTCAACCCTATCTTCTAATATTATTAGATGCACACAATCCAATCACTATTATGTAACCTTACATTTCTACATTATTCCTACATCCTTCCTTAATGTAGAAATGGATTTTCTATAATGACAAATACATAACATGCCTGTTGGTTTCAGTCTTAGTTAGGCTTACAAATTAACAATTTAGGATTCCAAGCCTTGAACTCTACAATCCTCCTTCTCCTTCATTTTGACCTTACTTGCCATTAGAGAATATTTGTTTATGTTTTCCCGTTTTCTTGCTCTTCCAGTTTAAGAGCTTGAAGTCTTCACACATTGATCTATAGTGCATTCTAGTATTTGATTGGGTCTCTGTTGCCCTGGATCTTCCTTTAGGTTCAACAAATTCTAAAAAATTAGTAATTGTCATCTAGGCTCTATTTTGTGCAATGTCAATAAACTTCAACTCTGCTTCAAAATCGACCATTGTTTCTTCAGTTACTCTAAATCCAACCAGCAACTTATCAATTAAAAACATTTTGAGCTTAATTGAAATTTGTTCTTCTATTGTGAGATATTCTTGATGAAATTCAAATTTTAATGCAGCATTAAACATTATATCAAAAGACATAATAACATTTTTTTTTTTACTCAGGCAGCTGGACAAGCTAGCAGCTACACCACATGGGAAATTATACAGGCAGCTCTTTGCTCTCCGTGGCTCTCCACATTGCGCGGGATGGCAATCTTCTGAGCAATTGGCAGTGATCTTTAATCCATGGACAATCCTTCTAGTGATTCTCCTAGGCAGGCAGTTGAACAGCATTCACATTCACCCTATGTGACTGGCAACTATTTCAGCAACTACAACATGTTCAGATCAGCTATGATTGGGAAACAATCCAAGAAAGAAGCTATCTGATTAACTATCACTGTCTCTCAGCTGCTGATGGATACAACGATCCGTTCTTCACACCACAACAGAGCCTCAAAGGGGCTTCACTCTGCATCAGGAGGAGATACAACTCAACTTCAGGCCACCAGGAACACACAACAACAGTAGGCCAGCACCGCTCTTCCACTGACAGGTGTGCCGCTATTCTTCCAAAGGGAAAAACTACTGCCACTCAGCTGCTCCTATCTCCAACAGCTCAGGTCCACACGCTGGCAGTTTTTCTTCCAGGCAGTGATTCAAATCGAGCTAGTCGCTCAAGCTCTTAAAATTTATCAGTGTTCTTCCTGTGGGATGGTGATGTACGCTCTCCACTCAATCTTCATGACTTCTCCTTATACGCAAAAATCTACACACTACTCTCCACGAATAGATATCGCTACTCTCTCACGGTGATTCCCCTTCAGGCTCACGGTGCTCTCCTTTGCAAAAAAAAAACTCAGACTTATGCACGGTGATCTCCACATAATTGTTAACACTGGAGCAGCTCCAAGTGAATCTATCTGGAAAGTAACAACATTCACACCCAGGAAATCACTTACGGCTGCTACACGACTGCTCTCATTCAAGAATGAATAAAATTTCCCACAATGGCTCTCCCACCGGCGATCTGCGAGTCTTTCCCACCGGCGATCTGTGCTTCTCCACGATACTTGTCCACTGTGCTGGTGAAATTGCAGCTTACAAGGTGGAAGGAGCAGTGATCTTCACTTTGGCAATGAGCTCCTTCGAATTTGGTGCAACAAAAAAATCTCCACTCTTCTCCTTCGAGTCTGGTGCAGCAAAAAATCTTCATGTAGCAAAAATCTCCATGCTTTGCAGTGGGCGGTGGACTCACGACTTCCTCAACCCAACATTGATCACTTGAGGTGGGCACCTTCTTCACCGTTCAACGTTCATCCCTTACTATATCGCAGCTACTTACTTGCACTGATCAGCTCCACCATATTCAATCCACGATCAACGATCGGCATTCTCTTTCAGCTCCTACGAGAACAATCTTCACGGCAACTCTCATTTAATAAATTCACGGCAACTCTCCTAATATACTCGTGCACCATCTCTCCTTCAATACTCACGGATCACTGCAAAAAAAAAGATATCTTTAGGCTACAGTGCTGGCAATGGCTAAAAATAAATTTGGCTCCTTCAATGCTTACGCTCCCGTGGAGCTCTGATATCAACTTAGAAAACTTGAGAGGAGGATGTGCAGAGCCAAAGGCCCACAGGCATACACATGAATGGTACTCAACCAATTCAATTAATCAAAGGGAAATGATTACAATATATAGTGAAACAATGTTCAACCAAATGACTTATTAGATCTTATACTCATGGATGCAAGTCGATCTCTAATATTATGAGATGCACACAATCCAATCACTATTATGCAACCTTACATTTCTACATTATTCCAACAATAAATCCAATGAATTCAAAGCTACAAAAAAGTTCCATTTATTTTTAATTAATTTAAATATAAGTTTTAAGTTGATTAGTCAACTGTATTGACACAATTTTATTATACACCTCTAACAATTACATTATCTTAAAAATATATTATTATTATTATTATTATTAAAATCTACTTACTACATAAGTTTAGTTAACTTTAAAATCTAATAGATACCTTATAACCTTTCCTCACTTTCATTTGAGTTAATACAAGAAAATAGCCAAGTAATCCGATGAGAGTCAAAGTAATCCCAACAAGCGATCACTTGTTTGATCTCTCTCCATCCAATGAATTCTCTCTCCTCTGTGAGACAATGAAGGTCACATTTGGCACCTTGGATGAAATAGAAAACTGAAAAATAAGGCATCCCTCAACTTACTCGGATTTTTTGAGATAAGTACATAAAATATCTTGCTTTGAGTAACACATATAAAATCTAGGAAATTGAATCACATTTCCGAATATATAAGTTTTATATATTGAAAATTTCCATACCTATGTCAAGTTTCATTTTTTCCAATAGTTACTTTTTATTTTTCAGGCAAGTGATAAGGCATATGTTTTTGTGGGTGTAGCCTTTGAGCCCCAACACTATTTTTAAAAATTTAAATTAATATTTTTTTAAATTTTTAATAATTATCTAAGTGACCATTCCTTGAAAATGGTACGTCTTTTGTGGGCGTAGTCTTTGAAGGTCTTAATGCCATAATAATCAAATGGGTTTTTTTATATAATGTTTAGTTCATTATCTTCTAATGCGCCATATAAATGTGTTTTTTGAGTTAAAGAGTTGGAACACAATAGAAATTAAAAAAATAGAAAAATATAATATTTTGAAATAGAAATTACATATTTAGAATCTCCATAAAAGGTGCTATTTATATCTAATATTTCATAAAAAATGAGGTGTTATTTATGTTTAAGATTTCGTCAAAAATGATTTTTGTAGCATACTGTAACTATTGGGTAAGCACTGGAATCTTAAAATATTGGGGTAAACACTGGATTCTTAAAATATTGGAAGAAATGCAGAAATGCCTTATTGCAACTTTTCAAGGTCTTAATGTAATGATGATAGATTGATTTTTTTTATAGTGTGTAGAGGTCACTATCTAGTTGTTCCACATATAATTTCTTATGAAATGGTTGAGAAAAAAAAGTTATGGCATAAACACAATCAATTTTCTAAAAATCCAGTTGCATCTAAAAGGTCCACCAACTTTATGCACTCACCCATTCAAAGTGCATATTTCATGTCTTTTAAGGCATATTTCATTTTTCATCAATCTTAGTTTAATTAAGTATTTAAGTAGTGATTATTAAAAATTCTAATATGTATTTAATGGTAATTAAGTAATGGTTATTAAGAAGTATAATAGATTCATTTTAATTTTTAATTTATTGTTAGTTTAGAATAATTATATATTTTTACTCGAAACAATTATTAGAGTGTAAAAATTCTAGAAAACATTTGTAGTTCAAGGATTTTATCTTTCTTTATGATGATAAATCCTAAGTTAAGATGGATCCATATTGGTATATTTTTAAAGTTATACTTTATTATTAAAATTTTTATATTTAATATGAAAACTTGATACCTCAACAACACGAATCTTTACTAGATTACACAAAGATCCTAGTTAATCTTAACAAAACTTACATACATATCCATGGTTAAACTTCTACATATAATTTATAATCTTCCCTTCGTTATAGTTACGGGTGTGTGCAAGAAGTTGAGGGTCTCTTTTGGCGCATTAGATGCAATACAAAACTGAAAAAACAGACATCCATCAACTTGGACGCATATTTTGAGACACTTACACAATGAATCTTGCAATCAGTAAAAAACAAGAAATGTAGGAAATTGAATGACCTTTCCAAATATATATTTTTTTTCTATTGAAAATTCTGTTAACTATCTAAAGTTAGATAAATTTTAACGGGCACTTTTTTTTTGGACAAATTATAAGGTATATGTTTTTGTGGGTGTAGCGTCTGAGTGTCTAAATGATGGAATAAACTTACGAAAACCGGTATACATATAGAGAACATATAGGACTAGTGCATGACTATTTTTCCAATAATAAAAATAATATTTAATTTTTTTTTAATTATCTAAGAGATCAAACCTCGAAAACGGTACATCAATAGTGGGTGCAATATTTGAATGTATTAATGCAATTATTTGGAAATGGGTTTTTTATTCCATGTAGAGGTTGGTGTTATTTAGTGCACCATACAATTTTTTTTTAAATGGTTGAGAAACGAAAGAGATATGGACGAAACACTACCAGTGTGTTTTTTGAGTTGAGGAGTGATGACAGAAGATAAATAAGAAAAAAATAGAAAAAATTATGTATTCTTGTTAAAATTTACATATTTAGAATCTGCAAAAAAAACCATATCTATTTCTAAAATCTCATAAAAAATGGAGGTGTGCAGCATAATCAGACGAACCGCTAAACACGAGCATATTGAAAATTTGGATATAATGCTGAATTTGCCATGGTTTATCATACTCCAAGGCACAGGCATGTTGAATCCGAAGCAAAGTACAAAGCAGACACATAGGCATAGGAATTCCATGAAAGCATGGGTGGAGGCTCGGCCT
>LPNX010512206.1:595765-626920 GCA_001517045.1 Pseudotsuga menziesii | reverse complement strand
ATGTACATCACGTTGTGACAATGTATGTCACATTCTAACAATTAATGTCACATTATCACAATTTATGTTCCATTGTGACAATTTATTTCACATAGTGACAATATATGTCACATTGTCACAATTAATGTCACGTGTCAATTATCATTTCATTGTGACAATTAATGTCGCATTGAGAAAACGTCCAACATCACATTGCGACAACTAACATAACATTGTGACAATTAAGGTCACATTGTGATGTAACTAATGTCACATTGTCTCAACTAATGTCACATCTGACAACCAAACTTGCATTGTGATAGTTAATGTTGTGTTGTCACAACCATTATTGTATTGTGAAAATTAACATAGCATTGTGGCAATTAATGTCACATTATGACTGTTAGCATCCTTAACATCCTTATGTGATAATTAACATCGCATTGTGACAATTCACTCCACATTATGACAGTTGATGTCACATAGTGACAATTAAAATTGCATTGTGTCAATTATGGGAAACTATGGGAAACCATGGTCACCTATGGGAAACTATGATCAACCATGGTCAAACATGGTTTTCCATGTTCAACTAGGGTGCAACATAGTCAACTATGACCAAACATGGTTAAACACCATTAGCCATGGTCAACCATGTCTAATGATGGTCAACTATGCTCACCCATGGTTAACAATGGTAGCCCATAATCAATTATGACTAAAAATTATTTTGCATGGTTAGATGTGGGAAAACATGTTTGATTATGGTTAAACATTTCAATGTTTGACCATATGTGGCCATGGTTGACTACTGTAAAAAATGATCAACTATGGTGAAACATAGGCATAATTGGTTGACCACTGTTAATCTATATTAGCCTTAGTAAAAAATAACTATCGTCAATCAAAGTCAATGGTTACCATGTTCAATTATGGTTAAACATAGTCATACATGGTCAGCCATTGTTAAACATGGTAAAGCATGGTCAACCATGGAAATGTTCAACCATGTCAATGTTTGACCATGGTTAACCATGTTTCACCTTGGCCAAATATGCTTAAAATAATGTCACTTATGGTCAACCATAGGCATACATGGTTGACCATTGCCAATGATCAACTATGATCAAAAATTACTTGTCATGGTCAACGATGGTGAAGCATGTTTGACTATATGAATGATGCAATGGATTCCATCATGATACTCTTCTTGCAAAGTGCCAAAATGGCCATATCAAAGAATTAATCATTAATAACAAAATACCTAATTGTTACTATAAATAGTTGAGGGAGATCCTCACATATAATCCATGGAAAATGACTCCCAATTCTTATTTAGAGTAAGTAGACAAGTGTACAAGCACTGTTCTTTAAGGTATATGGATCACTTATGATTGCAATTATTTTTCAACTTACCTGGTGTTTGAATGAATTGCAAGGGCTTGTGGATGGTGGGTGTGGATGATCATTTCCCTTCCAAGAATATAAAGCTTCTACTAGCGACATGTGTGACTAACATAATACATTTCATTGGCATAGGAAGGGTACTTATGGATTGTGTCAAAGAGTTTCTTATTTCTCTAGTCCACTAGATGTCCATCATGCTATGTGAGGATTGCACCTACAACATAATATTAGGTATCTAACTTAAACTTAACTGATTGTTGTTTATTTGGTGACATGAAGATTGGTGATAAGCATAGGTGACATTCGAAATCCTTGAATTCTTTCCACTACACCTTGGATAAAGAGAATTATCTTTGGATCTATCCTTGATCACCTTGCTTAGGGGAAGCGATGTGAAAGAACCTAAATTCAAACCTATGGCCGAAGTTGGAAAGGCCCAAGAAGTTGCAAAAGTCCCTTAGTGTCACTAGGGTTGGGTAATCATAAATGACATGGATCTTCGTTGGATCCACATGCACAACATGATCATTTATGATATGTATCCTAAATATTGAATTCTTTGAATGCTAAACGAATAATTATTTATATTGGTATATGACTTATGTTGTTGAAGGGTGTTGAACACTTAATAATGCACTTTATATGTTCCTTCTAGGTTTTACTAAAGATGAGGATATCATCTAGATATATGACCACAAAGGAAGTTGTGAATAGGCATACATTATCATCCATCATCCGTATGAACATTTTTGGGAATTATTTAAGTTTAAAATCATTTTCAACCACTCAAAGGTACCTTCTCTATACCTGAATTGATTGAGAAGATCATTGATCTAGGGGGACTATATTGTGGTTCTTGAGTTGATTGAGAAGATCATTGATCTAGGGGAACTATATTGTGGTTCTTGAGTTGATTGAGAAGATCATTGATCTAGGGAACTATATTGTGGTTCTTGGTTGTGATTTGTCTCTATGGTTCATATAGGTTTGTTTAGTTGGTGTTTTATGAATTTTTTTCAATCCTCTGTGAATTCACGGAGGATTGAAAAAAACCGGGCAGCATTTTGGCTTGCCCGGGACACATTTCAAAATTAAACCGGTAGCATAAACGCTACCGGTTGACATAATTTTTTATATATATAACAAATTAATAAAAAAATTCAATGTAACTACAAATTTTCAAAAATCCGGCAGCATTTTTGCTTGCCGGTACACATTTTAAACATGAAAATAATAAAAACATACATTTACCATATTTTAAAATAAATTTTATAAATTTATTAAAAAAAATAATTTAAATTCCATTTAAATTGAAAAACAATTATTTAAACTAAAAAACAATTATTTTAACTGTTACCTCTTGGGTCCGACGCCATCGTGACGAGGTTGGGTTGCTTCGGGGTGTTTGGTTTGCTTCAGGGTGCCAATGGGTGCCAATGCTCACGTTGCTCTCACTTCGTATCTCGATCGAGTTTTCACACTGTGGTTTTTTGAAACAAACGATGGGGGGCCGCGGCCCCTATTTATAAATTTTTTTATACAGGCACCTCGGTCGAGGTATTTACCTCGACCGAGGTGCATACCTCGACCGAGGTATTTATTAACCCTCGGTCGAGGTTTTAATAGCTCGACCGAGGGTTAGTAAATACCTCGGTCAAGGGCTTAAAATAATCTCGGTCGAGGGCTTGATAAAATCTCGGTCGAGATATAAAAACCTCGGTCGAGGGCTTGTTAAACCCTCGACCGAGGTGCTTTTTTTCATTTTTTCCAAAACACGCTTGCCAAAAAGTGTTACCCAGGTCCGCGGATTCACCCAGGGTCATTTTCCCTTGAATTTGGAAGATTTGGAAACGAGGCTTAAAAAGCTAGGAAAAATCACTTTGAGTAGTATTTTTTTTAGCATTGTTCAAGTTTTATTTAAAAGAATGCTTAGATCTTAAATTTTATGACATGTTTACCAGTTAGGTCCTTTATTTCTTTCTTCAATGTATGAAATTTTGTTTAATTTTCTCCTTTTAATCATATACTTACATGAGGAAATTGTTAAATTTTTTGAAGAACATGACGCATTGTTTCAATTTATGAACTTTTAGGCCATGAATTTCTAAGTCACATGAACTTGTTGACTTACCACACAACTTGGAATCACAACTAAGAAACATTTAAGACCATAATTTAAATCAAATTCACATAAATTCTAAAAAATATGGACCTATCACTTAAGATCAATTCAAACACAATGAGAGGACCTTTTTCTTTATTTTCAGACTTCTTGTTATAAGTTGTGTTCGAGCCCTATGTTTCCTATTCACTCACTCCTTTGAGTGATATTGTGTAAGAGAAATAGGGATCTAAAGTGTAATAGTCTAGGATTATTTTTGAGCAAAATCTCGAGCTCTGTGTATCCTCTTCATTTGCACCTTCATGTGGTATTGTGAATGAGAAACATGGATCTCAAGTGTAATGGGAATCTTTTGAAGTTTTGAAGCATATTGTCTAGCCACAAGTATCCTCTTCACTTGCGCTTTTGGGAAGTCCCGTGAAAGAGAAAGTGGATCTCAAGTGAAAATGCTTGTTAATTTTACAATTTTGAAAGATATATAGAATTTTGCATTGATTTTCAAACCATCAATTTGGAAATTCAACATTAAAAAAGAAAACATAATGCAATTCAAAAATCAAAATTGAATCACAATCCTACATTTAAACATTAGTTTAAGAGACTTATTAAAAATAGATAAAACATTGAACATTCAAACATTTTTTGTTTCCAATTAGTGACAATTGAAGCAAATTGAACACATCGTATGTTTGAAGCCAACCTCTTGAACCCTTGTTAAAAAAATGAAAACTTCTTTTTTAAAATTTGTAAAAGTGATTCTATTTTTCAATATGCATGTTTGAAGGATCTCAAAGAACCTCTTACTCTTCCATAGTATAGAAGTTCATTGAAATAAAGGAAAGAGTAACGATCATTGTGCATTTGATTGGTTCATCATTTTGAGTCACAAACATTGCCAGTTTCACCATCACTCGAAACTAAGCGAAATACCCTAAAATTAACGCTTCATCTAAAATCTATCATGATTCTTTTTGATATCACCAACATTTATTAGGATAGGGCCTTGGGATAATATTGGAGAGTTAAGACTCCAAGGCCACAAAAATTTGAAACTAGTATTTATTAAAAAGAATAAAATCCATTAGTAGAAAAGAGTGCATGCTGGGAAAGTGATTCTAACACATGCATTAAGCACAAGGTCAATCTAAATTAGTAAGGGTGGTAGCCCCACTCTTGATTATTTGGTGGGATATGAGAACAATACAGTATTTCAGTTAAGTGACAAGTCCTCAGGGTGACATCACTTTATCGAGATATATAGTCTATGCGAGTTATCCTAGATGGATGACTATCCTACTCGGCCACCGATTATGAAGTAGTAACCATAATTTATTTTCCTAGGGCATCAGACAGGCTGTTGTGAGTGGGGGATACTTGCAATACCTAAGAAAGACACAAGGTTGTTTAAGCTCCTTGGGACGGTGACTAGCCAACAGCTAATACTTGCACCCTTAGTGATTGAAGAACAATGTAATTGTTTCTCATAAATTCACTGTTTAGTAATTTTTGAGGCGTGATGTACCTCAAAAGCTACTAGTTTTGGAAGGCCCTCTAAATCCATTTGGAAAGAATTTTGCTTGTTCATTGTCTTAGGACATTTTTTGATATGTGGACACTTTGATTTTTGTTGATTCTAGATTCCTTTAGTATTGTTTGGATGTATTTTGATATACTATAATAAAAAAATCCTATTATTAAAATTCAAAGTACTTAATCTCCTGATTCACCCATCAATGTGGCAGTAAGGAAAGTTACCCAAGTTTGAAGGCTCCAATAAATTGTGGAGGAATATACATGAACCACATCTTTGTGACTTTGAAACTAAACTACTTATAAACCCAATCAAGTGTTACTAGAGAAGAATAATGTCAAATCAATTCTAAACTTTTGTCTCATCATGAATGAAACATAGATAGAATTGATGATCTTACTTTAGTTGAGATTGAAAAAATAGAATATCACACATTTGCTCACGTAAATCCACCCTTGGCACATCCTTTAAACTCAATCATACTTACAGAAAGTGAGTCACTGGTTAGTATTTTTGAAAGTTGGAATAATATGAAAAACATTGCACTTCACCCTTTGGATTCATCAGTAATTGAAGGGACCATATCAATGAAGCCTCAAATGGTTGTGAGAGGTTATCAAAATCCTCTTGGAATACACAATAGTTGTCTAGGTTCTACTTCTGGGGAAACCCTTTACAATGGAATGTTAATATTCCTTGCGGAGATAATGTATCCTGGAACACAAATGCCAATTGAAATTATCCTTCACCAATGGGAGGAAATGCCCAAGAGGGTAATCCTTTGATTTATACTAGCACAATGTCGAGGGGCATTCCACCTATAAACTCCATTCCACAATGTAGTGGTAAATCTTTAGGAAGCAATAGATATTTCTGGATCCAACATTCGCAAGGGGGAAATTTATCATGGAGTGCTAATATTCCTAGAAGAAATAATGCATCCTCGAATATAAATGCCAATTGGAATTATCCTTCACCGGTGGGAGGAAATTTACCAGAGGGCTATCCTATGATTTATCCTTGCACAATTCCTATGGGAAATCCACCTATCAGCCCCATTCCGCAATGGAGTGGTAAGGTTTCAGAAAGTAACCAATACTTTTGGATCCAACCTCTACAAGGAGGAAACATATCTTGGAATTCCAATCCAAACCAAGGACAAAATCAATGGAATGGTCAGGTTCTAGTAAGTAACTAATCTTCTTGGGACCCAACTCCATCAAGAGGAAATCCACCCAGTGGTCAGGTTTTAGGAAGTAACAAATATTCTTGGGCTATAAATCCATTAAGAGACAATCCACCCATTGATAATGTTCCAAGAAGTACCCAATATTCTTGGGGAAACCTTCGCAAGTGGAAAACCCACCTTGGAATGCTAATCAAATCCAAGGACCACCATAATGGAGTGGTCAGATTCTCAGAAATAACAGATCTCACTGGAGTCTAAACCCGCAAGGGGGGAATCCACCCATTTATCAATGGTGTGGTCAGATTCCAGGAAATATCCAATCTCCTTGGAGTCTAACCCGCAAGGGGGAAATCCACCCATGAACCCCATTCCACAATGGAGTGGTGAGGTTCTAGAAAGCAACCAATATTTTTGGAACCGGTATGAAAAATTACATTCGATCTAGCTAGGACACCACATGGACCTCATACCAATGGTATGATGGGTTCCATCAACAACCTTGAGCAGATTACCGAGCAAATGGGAAAAATGTCTGTTCAAACTTCACAACCTATAGTTGGCTAGGATATGCAACAATATGCTAAGCCTTCCCTAGCTTCTGAAACCCTCATAGTTCAATCCATGGGCCTTAGGGTAAAGAAGAAGAAGTACAGAGGTAAGAATAGTGTCAATCTTTCCTAAAATCCTGAAAATCCCATAGTTCAATCCATGGAAATTAGAGGAAATAAGAAGAAATACAAGAGTAATCAGGATGATAACTTTGGTAAAAGAGATGCACTGAATCCATCTAAAGACAATGGGAAACAACAATCTATTGTATTGATGCAACCTTTTCTGTAGTAGTCCATCCTTAACAAACATGTACGTTCGGTCCATCCAACGGATCAACAGGGAATTCAATGGTTGAATTCGTTGTTGGTCCGTTGGATGGACTGAACGTACATGTTTTTTAAGCTCAGGCTCTGTAGCACCATCATCAAATGGTTTCTACAACGTTGGTATCTCCGCCAGGAGGCAACCAATCAAAATCCTCGTAAGACGAAAATGATCCGAATGCCAATGTCTTCATGTGTGATCATGAGGTTAACATTCAAATGATATATCATTCGTATGATGTCCCTCTTAGTACATTGGATCACTCAGAATCACATCCAAGTGGTTCTCTCACCATTGAGAAACCAATCATAGACATAGTACCACACCCCCCAAGGGTGATCTACGTATAAAAATGCATAATCCTAATGCACGAGCTGCTCATAGAGAAAAATGTTGTTGAGGAGAAAGCTCAAGAACCATGTTCCATGTCTGCCATGGAGGTATTGTAATATTGTCCTACACAAAGAGAGGAACCTATTGTCTTCAACTAGAGATGTTGATCCACCCAATGCGACTTTGATAACATTTGACTTAGACCAATCAAACTGTAGGATTCATTCCAAATTTTCTTTTTAGATTAAAGTAACAACTCATGGAAAGAATATTTTTCAAACCATAGTCGATGAAGGGGCCTCAAGTTGTGTCATTCCATTTAAATGTTGGCAAGCATTTGGATCACCCACCTTAGTTCAATCCCATATTGTGTTAAAAGCATTTGATGGACATTCGTTCTCTCCTCACAAACTCATTGTAGCCTACCCTATTGAATGGGGTGGAAAAATAGTCACAGTGGATGTTGAGGTAGTAGATGTGCCTATAGACTACAATTTTCTATTAGGATGTAATTGGTTACATGCGATGATGACTATAACGTCTTTAGAATCCCGAGTGATTTGGCTCCCTCATTGGGGGAATATTGTCATGATCAACCAATTAGATTGTTGCATGCTTGAAACTGCTATCCAATCGAATGTTCCTTTCATTAGGGATGCTCTAAAGGAGGTTCAAGACATTATGGTAGGGTCGTTCAAAAATGATTCCCTCATGGGAAACTTTATGATCCTACAACCCTTATATGTTGCAGAAGTGTCATACCAAGCTATTGAAATGGCTTTAGCATATTTGGATCAAAATCTCCCCTTTATGGAGGAATGTGATCCAGTTACTTGGCTCATTTTTGCTATGAGATCTCCCAGCTCACTTGATTTCTTGGACAATTTTTTTTTCATCAGATGAAACTATCCTTGAATTCATAAACATTTGGTTGTACCCACCTAAGGTCATATTTCGTGGGGCCACTGGGAGCATATTTGGTTTAAATCCACCCAAGTATAGGAGCATCCTTTGTATGTTCCTCGATATTATCAGGTATATTTGGAATCATGCATATAGGTTTAGGTTATCCCTCTATGAAGATGCATTTGAACCTTTTTCAACCCAAACTTTCCATAGGGTCAAACTTGTTGTAAATTGGTGGGTCAACCCATCATAGCTGTATTTTCCACCATTTCGATAGAAGATCCTACTAAACATGGGACACCATAGTCAACACCCCATTTCCATTTTGGTGCCCATGCTGAGTTATTCTCATAGTCCTAGGAGCCCAATTAGTCCCATCATGACCTAGAGTTTGAAATTGCATACTTCTCTTCCATATCGTTCTGACCATTTCCTGATGGGATCCCTGTTTCATTTTATTTTACATAAGCATGAGTTAAAATATTCACATGAACATTTGTGCGTACTGCTTTTGTGCTTATTGTTGATTTTGCGTATATGCCTTTGCAGTCACTTTTTTCTCAAAATTCCTATAAACTATTGCTTCTGTTCAAGTTGACCTATACATGTGAGAACTATTTGATCCAGGTAGTTGATGGACCATGATTCATTACAGTTTATGGTTTTTTTTTTTTTCCGCAAGAATTAGCATGAAGTAAACCACATTTCCCCTTTCCTACTTGCTTATCGCACCAAATTGGATAACCGCAGTTTCTTGGTTCTATTTCATCGTTCATCAACACATAATCCTGCTTTAGAAAGCCAATCAATGGTGGGAAAATCCGTAAGAGTGTGCACACCTAGCTCAAAAATTGTTTTCAACATGTATATTTTCCTTGGCCTGACCCATGCTCTTGAAAAACAAAGTACGCCCATGCAACACTCATTCCCTCCCTTGTACCATAGCATTCTTCATTTTTTTCAAGCTAATAAATGAAGAAAGTACTAAAAATTAAAAAACACAGAAATAAAAAAGGAAGATTATTGAATATATTCATAATTCATCATGGAGAAAATGGTAATAGTCAACCCTTGTCTCCCTTGAACATGAAACATATCCTTGCATCAGTTATAAGTACACCATTTACATTTGACTTAGGAACTTGTACTAGTAATTTGAACATATCTCCATCGATAGGTTATCCTTCCTGTCATCTATGGAGCTTTCGTTAATTCATCTAAAACTGGTGAATTTCACAATGGTTGGTTACTCGAGTCTTATGTTTCCAAGTGTCACTGTGCATCGTGTTATGTGTTCAAGGGAATTCAAACCAATGTTGGCCATTCCTCAAATATTCCTGACCAATCATGTCGGCCTTCCTTGTGTCAGTATACAGCTTTAGATCTCATAGATCTACCAAATTATATTTGCCTATTGATCTCACTTTCATGTCATTTGAGGTGGGATGCATCAATTCTTTCCTTCTGAAGGATATGTTCCTATTGACGCCAAATCATCATCTAGGAAGTAGATCTAGGAACCCTAGTGAGTACCTTGGATATTACGGTCATTAATGGTAGGTTTCCTCGCAAATGACAGTGGGTGTACATCAACGAACCCTGATTGTTTTATTATACAAGTGTTTGAAATCAAAACATATATTCACACTTGTTAGTTTGTACTCAAGTAACTTGGATTCCATCATCATTATCGGTGGGCCTCCTCGCATCTGTTAACAATATACATCAATGACCGGTAATCCGATGGTGTTTAATTATGCTCAACATCATCTCAGTTATTCCCATGATATAAAATCATACTATCATTGGTTTTTTTGAAGACCTTGGGAAAAATAGTTGTATCACTCATTGATGCACTTCCCGGGTTGCACAAGATTAGGCTACCATGTCACAGTACCATGAAGACCATGATATTTTGCACTCATCAAAGTGCATGTATACATTTTTATAATATTTTCTTTTGACATGGTTCCACTACATATTGTTTGTGGCCATGCTTGTTTACAGTTGAGCATGGGTATACCTGCCTCAAGAAGATATTATATATTTGGGTTATTTCCTTGTTTGAGTTGCATGTGTTTTTTAACTCCCATGCTCACAGTCCTACTCCTTGACCATCGTCATTAAAGAGTATCAGTATGAAGGGTATCATAATAAAATAACTATCAATGTATATCGAACCTTAGCATATCGAACCTTAGCATAGATTTGGAACTCAAAAATTAGGGGGCATCTGTTAACAACAAAATTAACACCCTTGAGTGTGTTGGTTTGAAAACATATTTCTATTTCTCCTGTAACATGAAGATCAGATATTTTGAACAATTGAGAGCTTCAATATCTCATTTGACCACTACTTCCACAAAGGAATAAATGTTTGAAGAGAAGGTGTATCTAAAGAGACCAAGTACATGACCACTTAAGGGCCAAAACCCAGTTCCTATAACTTACACAGTTGAAAAAAATGCCTAACATGGGTATTAATTGTCCTGGAAATACTGAAATCAAGTTTGATGCCTAAAAACTAGGAAAAGTGGGTTTTTTGAAGGAAATAATAAAAAAGATTAAAAAATCCTAATCCAACATTCATGGTTAAGATATTGAGTGCACAAACCCCAATCCTATAAAAGGAAGGCATATGAGGTGAATTAGAGGAGACAAATTAGAGAGAAAATGCATGTTGGAGGAATTGAGGGCTAGAAATCACTTTTCTACTACAAATTTTTTGGGCATCAAAGGCATGGATGGTAGAGGAGTAGGTCTAAGCTATGGAGAAGGAGGATGTTAGGATATTTAGACACTTTGTAGCACGGGGGCTTCACTTGTTGACCAATATCCTATCACGTTAGTTCATATTGCGGTTTTTTAAATTATAAAAAATTGAACCAATATATTGCAGGTATTGGGGGGGATGAGGGGTTTAAGGTGGGGGTGGGTAGGGTGGTTTATAAGGATTGAGGTATAAAAAGGGGTGGGGAAGAGGTTTTAAGTATTGGGAGGGGGTTTCAACAAAAAGAGTTTGGGTCAATATCTTTGGAAATTAAGGGTATTCTTTAATATCCCACGATCGCACGTGCTATGTGAGAGGTTCACGAAGTGAAGTCCTCGTGCTTTGTAGTTAGTTAAGATCAACTTGTGTAATATATCTGTTAGGTAAAAGTGTGTTTCTTTAGTATGCATTAGTATGCATTTGTAAATATTCTAATCCGACAGTCATGATATGTTCTAGACATAGAGTGATCTGACAGTTCAACTTCTCTTAGATCATACCTACCATTGATCCGTGGCTTAACACCTGATTGGTTTATGATCTCTATTGAAAGAGCATAGGGGGTCCTTGGCTAGTTGATTGATTATGAGAATCTCATGTAACTTTCTTTATTTTGCATAATAAATTTCTCCAAGTAGCTATTTGGCTAGGGCCGTGGACTGTTTTCCTCTCGAGGGTTTTAACCACGTGACAAACATCAGTGTGTTGATATGTGATCTATTTGTGTGAAGTTGTTTCTAAAGGCATTCGGTCTTTTGGGAGTACCTTGTGTACCCGAACATGGTATCAGAGCTTTTATGAAGAGCCGCTTTCGGTTTTGATCAAGATCTGGAACCGGTGTTGCTGAAAATTTGAAAGGGTTTCTGGTTATAGATTTTTTTAATATATTTTTGGCCTATGGGATCTATTCCATTGTGTTCGGAGCATTGTTTCCATTGTGAAATAGTTTTCGCTTCACCGAAAATCATTTCCGTTTGCTTCAGAAACACATATTTCGGCAAATCTGAAGGTATAATGTTACAGTGACGGATTTGTTTTTTTTAAATCTCTCATATTTTATCAGTTTATTATTAAATCTTTTATGTTTTAGTCTTGGACTATTGTTTTCCCTGATTGCGTATGCTCTTTGTCGTGCACCTTGTGCGATCGTGGCGAATAAAAAACAACAAGGGAAAGTTTTTTTTCTTGTCTTCTTGGCTACATATGCTCTTTGCCGTGCACCTTGTGTGATCATGGAAAATCAGAAACAGTGAGAAAACTTGAAAATGTAGACTTTTCGGGTAAGTTAACCAAGATCTAACCCTATTGTGTGGAAATTTTTTTTTTGGGGTTTTTTTTTTTCGTTTTTTTCTTTGTGGTTTGCAGGAAAAGAAAGCAAGCACGGAAAACGACAGAGAAGAGTAAAAAAAAGCCCCCTTCCTCTTTCCATACTTTTACGTACCTTTTAAACTTATCTCACTTGGTCCAAAGTTTCTTTACACCTTGATAAGTCTTGAGTTCAAGTCTTATCAAGCTACTTTTTAGTGCATGCAATTTCTATTTTCAAGTTACTTTACTGTAAAAGTGCATCTCACATAAATAAAATAAAATAAAAGTGAGTCACTCAAGTCTTTTAATTTATTTCCACACTATTTAAAAGTCACATTATTGTAAAAGTGAACATCACTTATTCTACAAAAGTGATTCACTTCAAAGCAACTTTATTGTAAAAGTGAACATCACTTATTCTACAAAAGTGATTCACTTCAAAGCAACTTTATTGTAAAAGTGATTGTCAAAGGTTGATCTTGGGAAGAGGGGGTTTCTCTTTTTAGTTGGTCAAGTTAATATCTGCCACGTCACTATTGGGGACATCTTCAACATTTTCTTTGATCAAGCATAACTTCATCTTCCGGAATCAATTTTAAGTGCCGTTTTTTTTAGAATCGCATATTTTTCTAAGCTCTTTGCATCCAGACAGTTAGTTTCTAGTCTTTAAGCCATTATTTTATAGTATGGCCACCCCTTGTGATATTATACTTACAAGTTCTAACTATTTCTCATGGAAATCTCGTATGGAGGATGTTCTGCGAAGTAGGGGACTTTTCAGGATAACCTCAGGGAAAGAAACCAAACCCACTGATGATGATAAGAAAATTAAATGGGAAAATCGATGTGATGAATCTCGTGGATTGATTGGGATGTCAATCTCTACTGATTTGCGATTCCACATATCCGAAATTGATGAACCTAATCTCGCTTGGGAAAAGTTGGAATCTGTGTTTGGTATACACAATGAAATTCAGGGTCATCAACTTGAGAATGAGTTGCTTTCCTTGAATCCAAATGATTTTTTATGCATTCAAGACTATTTGTCTAAGTATAAAACTCTTAGACTATTATTTGCAGAATGCAAGATTAAGAAAGAAGACAAACAATGTATTTATCATATTCTTTCAAAACTTGGACCTGCATACTCTGTTTTTGTATCTACATTCTACTCCATGAAAGAATCCTTAACTGCAGCTAGCTATCAAGAGCCTAGCCTTGAATCCTTTTGTGATTCCTTAATTAGAGAGAAAGATAAGCTCATTCATCTTGGAATAATTAACAATGCAGATACATCTGGGAAAGCCTTATTTTCCCAATAGAAAGAAAAGTCCAAGCCTCCCAAGAAATAGAATTTTCACAATAATAAGCAAAAAATGACAAAGGATCCAAGCAAAAAGGAAAGAAGATTGAGCGTCATAGCAATTTTTGCGGGAAAGATAATCATGATGAATCTAAGTGTTTTAAGAAGATGGCAGCCTTGGAAGTAGCAATGAAGAAGCACCACATCAGCCTAGATTCGTCTTCAGAATCTACCTCTCATGGACATGCACTTTGTGCTTCTGGGTACTCTTATACTGCATCTTCTTCTTCTACTTCAATTGAATGGCTCATTGATTCTGGAGCATCTTATCATGTGGCTAAGGATAAATCCATCTTTTCTACTATGCATGAATGTAACACCAAACAAATATTTGTTGGTGATGATAGATCTCTAAGTGTTGTAGGATCTGGAACAGTTCTAGTAGAAAATGGTCATTTCAGTAATGTACTATGTGTTCCAAAAAATTTATGCAATTTGTTATCAGTCTATCAAATTAATCATTCAGGTGAAGGTAAAACTGTGACGTTTACACCTCACCAAGTTGTAATCAAGGATTTTAAAAATCCTCAAAATGTCCTTGCTACTAGAACTATTGATGATATTACCAGGTTGTACAAATTTAACAACTTTGGGTCATCACCTTTTCCTTCAGTTTTTGTTGCTCATAGTGATAACTTGAGCAAACTTTGGCATGAGCGATTTGGTCACTTAAATTATCGCTCATTGCAACAACTATGTAAATGCAATATGGTGATTGGTCTTCCGCTGGTATATTGCAAGGATGGTGTTTGTTCCAGTTGTGTACTCGGAAAACATCACCGGGACAATTTTGACAAACATGCCTCTTGGCATGCCTTGGTTCCCTTGGAGCTTGTGCATAGTGACTTGTGTGGCCCTCTTCCATTTGCTTTCTTTTCTGGTTTCAAATATTTATTAACTTTCATTGATGACTACTCCAGACCCACTTGGCTTTACTTCCTAAAACTTAAGAGCAAAGTATTTAACATGTTCTTAGCCTACAAGGCCCTTGTTGAAAAAAAATTTGGTCATCAAATTATTAAGTTAAGATCTGACAATGGAGGAGAATATGTTAACAACAAGTTCACTACTTTCTGCATTGAACAAGGAATCCAACGACAACACACTGTTCCATATACACCACAACAAAATGGTGTAGCTGAATGGAAGAACCACACTTTAAAAGAAATGGCTAATTGTATGATCCAATCTAAGGGACTAAGTCTTCAATATTGGGTTGAGGCCATAAATTGTGCAAATTACATAGTTAATCGCACACCCACTAAAGTTTTACAAGGTATAACACTGAAAGAAGCATGGATTAAAATTAAACCAGATGTAAGTCACTTTCGTGTGTTTGGTTGTGAAGCATGGGCTCACATTTCGGATGAAAAACGGAAAGCATTGCAGCCTAAAAGTGAAAAATGCATATTTGTTGGATATTATAAAGATGTAAAAGGTTATAGAATTCTTCAGCCCCATTCACATGATATAATCATTAGAAGAGATGTTAAATTTGATGAAAATCTCTTGGATTGCGATCCTAACTTGGAGGGTGTACCATCTTTGGCATGCGAGCTTGATTCGGTGATTGTGCCATCTTCTTCTTCTTCTTCTTCCAGTTTCCTTAATAGGTTTCCAACTTCAGTTTCTAATGATGAAAGTGAGGATGAAAATCCACCTCTGCTTGCTCATGTTCCTCCAATTGCACCAGCATCAATAATTCCTCGATGGGTCCGTTCAACATGTGAAGCAGCTGGTGATCTTGCCGATGATCCTAGAGATCAATGACGAACATGTTCTCAGTTTTAGCGAGCCACTTCTCTTTTGGCTCAAGTTTCCAAGAATCATGATCCAAAAACTTTTGCAGAAGCTTCAGGAAATCTAGATTGGGATGCAGCTATGGATGAAGAATATCGTTCCTTAATGGCGAACGATACTTGGGATCTTGTTCCTCTTCCAAAAGGAAGAAAAATTGTTAGATGTAAATGGGTCTACAGAACTAAGTATGCATTAGATGGAAGTGTTGAAAGACTGAAGGCAAGGTTAGTTTCCAAATGTTTTTCCCAAGTTGAAGGGATTGACTACAATGAAACCTTTGCCCCTGTAGCAAAAATGAACTACATCCGCCTTGTTCTTTCCCTTGCAGCCTTACATAACTGGGAAGTCCATCAAATGGATGCCAAGTGATTTACATGAGGAAATTTACATGGAACAACCTCCTGGATATGTTCAGAATAACTCTAGCTTTGTTTGTCTCCTTAAGAAATTCTTATATGGCCTTAAGCAAGCTCCTAGAGCTTGGTATGCCAAAATGGATAGCTTTCTCCTTGACACTGGTTTTTCTAGATGCCATTCTGACCCCAATGTCTATACCAAGAAAGTAGGAAACCATCTCATCATTCTTGTTCTTTATGTTGATGATCTTATCCTTACTGGTAGTGACCCTAAACTTATAACCCATGTGAAATCTAGTCTTAAGCAAAATTTTGAAATGTCAGACTTAGGACAATTGCATTATGTTCTTGGTCTCCAAGTATTGCAAACCAAAGAAGGAATATTTCTTTCCTAGTCTAAGTATGCTTGTGACCTTCTTCGCTGCTTCCAACCCATTCTCCCTTCCAGTCTAGAGTCAAACTTTCTTCCACTTGTACTTCCCCTGAAGTAGATGCCACCTTGGATCATCAGCTTGTTGGTAGTCTTTTATACTTGACTCATTCATGTCCTGACCTTTTCTTTGCCGTTGGTCGTGTTGCCCATTATATGCAAACTCCTCATGAAAGTCACTAGAAAGTAGCAAAAAGAATACTTCGATATATTTGAGGTACAATTCAATTTGGGATTCATTACAGTACAGGGGGGAAACCTTTGTTGGTTGGTTTCACTGATTTAGATTGGGCCGGCGATCCTAATGATCAAAAGTCTACTGCAAGTTATGTTTTCAGTATAGGATTTGAACCTGTCACTTGGGCTTGTAAGAAACAACAAGCTCTTGCTCTTTCTTCAGTAGAAGCAGAATATTGAGCCGTAGTTAATGCTAGTTAGGAATCTTTATGGCTTCGACAGATCCTTTCAGAGTTTGGATTCGAGTAGTAGCAGCCTACTCCACTTTGGTGCGATAATCAAAGTGCCATCAAGCTTGCCAAAGATCCAGTTCTACATCAGCGCAGCAAACACATTGAGCTACACATGCACTTCATCAGAAATCTTGTTCATGATTGTGTTATTGAAGTGCTCTATTGCCCTACATATGATCAAGTTGTAGACATCTTCACCAAGTCTCTTAAAGAAGCAAAGTTTTCTAAACTTCGGTCTATGTTAGGAGTTCAGTGTTAAATTTTCATATGCTAAGCTAGATCATTAGTATTTCATTTAGATTTCATAACAAAAGCATATAAACAAGATCACTAAAAGATAGACAAGCACAACCATACAAAAGGAGAACACAAAGATTTATCCTGGGAAAACCCTAAAGGGAAAAACCCAGCAAAAGCTTCCTCAATATAGATGCCCCAAAAGATAAAAGATAAAACCAACAAGGAGATCAAAGCCTGATCCTCCTCCTTCTCCAGCTACTTCTCTTCTCCACTAATGCGCTACACAAGTGAGAGTGTGTGTGTCTCAAATGAGGAGCACCACACCTCTATTTATATTCATCCGTTCACTTGAATTGACTCATCCGACATGTAGGCTCAAGTTAATCATGTAGGCTCGAGTTACACATGTAGGCTCAAGTAACCGCACTGGGGTGCTAATGACCCACCTTTACAAATAGAGGGGACAACCTCATGACTCTTATTAGTTCTTCCAATTAGAAGCATCGGGGTACAAGATAATACAAGTGGTTCTCCCGGTAGGACCATCGGGGACCACAAAAGATACATATAGAATATTCTTCGAAGTTACAATATTTCAACATTCAGGAATGTGTCCTTAAGGGGGGATAGGATCTAATGCCTCCTTCCTTCTCCTAATAGTGTCACTTTTGTAAATTCTTCAATCCTATCCCAAGTTGTTCTTAAGGGGGGATGTTAGGATATTTAGACACTTAGGAGTTAGTTAAGGTCAACTTGTGTAATATATCCATTAGGTAAAAGTGTGTTTCTTTAGTATGCATTAGTATGCATTTGTAAATATTCTAATTTGACGGTCATGATATGTTCTAGACATAGAGTGATCTGACGGTTCAACTTCTCTTAGATCATACCTACCATTGATCCATGGCTTAACACCCAATTGGTCTATGATCTCTATTTAAAGAGCATAGAGGGTCCTTGGCTAGTTGATCGATTATGAGAAGCTCATGTAACTTTATTTCTTTTGCATAATAAATTTCTCCAAGTAGCTATTTGGCCGGGGCCGTGGAATATTTCCCTCTCAAGGGTTTTAACCACGTGACAAACATCGGTGTGTTGATATGTGATCTATTTGTGTGAAGCGGTTTCTGAAGGTGTTCGGTCTTTTAGGAGTACCCTGTGTACCCGAACAGAAGATACTTGCAAGGGCTATAAGTATTTATCCATGTTTATCTATTATGAATCAATTCAATGTTCTTCCCAATTCTTGTTCAATATTTTCCCTTCAAGTTTCATGTTGATGTAGAATTATTAGGCAATTAGATCTAACCCATATTTCTTAAAGATAGTTTGGTAGGATAGTAGGAAGGATTTTGTGGTGAGATTTGCAGGTGTGAAGGATATTCAAGGAGCTGCAAGGACAACAATCAAGGGAATCCATCAAATAACAAGGCTACAAAGAGGTACTCTCCTCTCTTCCTCCCCTTCTCAAACTCCATGAAAGAAGGTTTCAGATATAAGGATTATTGTGATAATTGATTTGTTTTCTGTCAATTCGATTTCACCCACACCATAGAAATAGGAGAGCGGGATATAGCTTCAATTGTAGAATACTCCACTAAGAGTCGACAAATTCAACTATCCCTAAATACCAAGAAGTGCATATTTGTAACTCTGATAGGAATCATGTTGGGGCATGTGTGTAAAGAAGACATCAAAGTAGACTATGAAAATATTAAATTCATTCTTGTCTTAAAGTCTCCAATCAATCCTAAACAAGTAAGAGTTTTTCTAGGACATACATGATACTATAGAAAATTTATTTGGCACTACTCTGACTTGAATTATACCTTGGAATAATTATTAAAATAAAATCAAGAGTACCAATGGACCGACGAATGCGCTACACCATTTGACATCTTAAAGAAAAATATATTAGAAACACCCATACTAAGGTTTCCAATCTGGTCAATCAAATTCCATGTACGCATCGATGCTTAAAAAATAAAGAGTCAACAAAATCCTAATTGAACCTGGTGATGAAAAAATGGACTATCCAAACACCTACAACAACAAAAAACTAAATAAATCTGAAAGGAACTACTCGAAAACTGAAATATAAGCACTAGGTATGGTATTTGCACTCCAGAAGTACTTGCTAACCCATTCGTGTTCTACACAAACCACCAAGCACCAAAATATTTGGTAAATAAACCTTTACATCACGGGAAAATTTGCCGATGGTTGCTAGTATTCCACGAATTTGAATTCGAAGTCATAGTAAGACCAAGAAAAAGAAATGTTGGACCCTAACACTTGTTGAGAATAGACACAGGTGAAGATCCGATTGGAATTCAAGATGAATTAACACATTATCACTTATTTAGAATCAAAGCTATACCATCCAAACTATCATAGATTGCTCAATTTCTAGAAGAAGGGCAAGCTCCAGAACGAATGAATGAAAATAAAAAGAAGATCCTAGCGATGAAGGTTGCATCTTACACAATAATAAACACATTTTTGTACAATATTGGACTAGATGACGTGTTACGACGATGTGTTCTCGATCACGAAAGCCAAGGTATAATCAATGAAGTACATTATGGACCAACATGAGGTCTCTTTCAAGTTAGCACAATAGCAAGAAAAATACAAGAGTCAAGATTATGGTGGCCAGCTGTACACAGATATTGTCAAGAATTTGTGAACAAGTGTGACCGATGTTAATGAATTGGTAGACCTTTACCAAGCACAAAAATTTCCCTAATATCAGTAAATCCAAGCTTAACATTTGAAATCTGCGCAATTGATTTCATAGGGCCATTTCTGACACGTGGTAGACAAATGGGGGCAAGATATATTATAACCGGAGTCAAATATGTTTTCAACCTTGGAGAGACAGATATAGAATCAGTTTGATCTAGGTAATCAACCCTGTATGTGTTATTCTTGAGTAATAGAAATACTTGTTGTTCTATATACCATTACTTGTCTCTTGCTTATATCATTGCTTATAGAATCTATAATATGTATCACTAGTAACTATGCAATCCGCTTGACTACAACATTAAGATACTAGCAAAAAAATGTGTATATTTTATGAGAGTGTCACTAAAGATAATCATTTGCATATAGTTTCTTGATTTGTAATTAGTCTAACATCACTTAAGATTGAGCAATTTTTTCAAAAGTTTTTTTGACACCCCAATTTTTTAGTTTCCAAACTAAAAAAATCTTGTTCAAATTAAAAAAAAAAAGTGTCTACCTTATCTCAAGTCTATCCATTGACAAACCCTATTGAGCCTTAACATGTCTTCTACACCAATTTGAATATGCAATTATATAATCATTACAATGCAACAATAATTTAGGACATGAAATCCATAATTGAAAAAGAAGATAAAATATAATTAGTAAGATGATTAAATATTACAAGAGATCTCACCTTGTATATGGATTTAGCATGCGTACTGAAGGGTTATGTCCCTTCACTTTAATAATTTAATAATTTATTGTTTCTTATTTAATATATCAATTAATATTTGTAACATTGCCACAACATCAACATCAACATCAATATTTGATGTTGATGTTTTGTTTCCCTTTAAAGGATGTTTATCCTCAAAGCAATGGTAGTGAGGGATGTAGTTGTCAAAAATGTTATGATTCCCACGTTGCATCTTCTTCATGAATATTTTTCCATTTTATAAGGTACTCTTTAACTACTCATGTTCTTAATCTCTTCTCTCGGGTAGCAATGATAGATTCTAGCTCGAAAATAACTCTTCCTTCTTCATCTAACAAGGGAAGTATTGTTTGTGCCTTCTGGTGTTGACCTATCACCTTTTTCAAGCATGAAACATGGAAAACATTGTGGATGCGACTTGTAGTTGGAAATTCTAACGCATATGCCACATGACTAATCTTCTTATTGATTTGACATGGGCCATAAAATCATGGAGCCAAATTATTCTTTACGCCTTGCTTAAGTGATAACTGTTTATATGGTTGTAGTCTTACAAATACCTAATCTCCAACTTCAAATTCTCGTTATGTTCAATGTCAATTTGCTTGTTTCCTCATTCTATTCCTAGCAGTATTCAGATTCTCTTTAAGTATTTGGACAACCTTTTGGTTTTCTTGTAAATGGTCATTTACAGATGCGACCCTTGCTTGGTTGGTAATGAGATCCTTCCATTTTGGGGGTTCATATCCATAGAGGGCTTGAAATGGTGTCATTTTCGTGGATGTATGATAGGTATAATTATACCACCATTCAACAAGATGTAGCCATTGGAACCACTTGTTTTGTTTGTTAGTTACAAAGAAACAGAGGTAGGTTTCTAAGCATTTACTGACGAATTATGTTTGGATATCGGTTTTAGGATGGTAAGTTGAACACATGTTAAGTTACGTCACTATTTATTTGCATAACTGTTTCTAAAAATTACTTTTAAACTTGGCATATTTATCACTTACGATAATATTGGGAAACCCATGTAACGTGTAGACATTTTTATAGAATACTTCAACTGTTTCTTTTGTAGAGTCAGTTTTGTTCACTCCTACAAAATGTGCATATTTGGTTAACTTGTATACTACTACTAATATTATTTCTTTACCATTTGATATGGGTAACCCTTCAATGAAATCCATTGAAATTTCATCCCATTTCTGATTTGGGATATGCAGCGGATGGATTAACCTTGGACTTGAGATATTCTCGGTTTTGCTTCTCTGACAAATGTCACATTCTGCAACATACTTTTGAATGTTGACATTTATACCCTTCCAAAAGAATGATTGCATTGCATTATAGTAGGTTTTAAAAAATCTTACATGTCCTACGACTGGGAAATCATGTGATTTGAATTTAAGCACCTTGGTCTTAAAACTGAAGTTGGAACTTAAGTAAATTCATCCCTTGTACCATAAGAGGTCATTCTTCTATTCAAACTTCGGATACTGATTTATGTTGTTAATTATGGAAAAAACCTCTGTATTTTTGGCATTTCTGTTCGAATTTCATCCAAAAATTCTAGGATTACCATTGATATAGCATAGACTTGTACCTCTTCATATTTTCTTGATAGATCATCAGATACTACATTGTCTTTCCCCCTTTTATGTAATATCTCCATATCAAAGTTAGAGATTTTCTTGATCCACTTTTATTGTTCGATCGTTAATGTCTTTTATTGTAATAAGTGTTGTAAATTGTTTATGATCTGTTCGCATCAAGAATTTGGTTCCAAAAAGGTATTGTCTCCATGTAGTTAATGCATGCATGATAGCAAGAATTTATTTGTTATAATTTGGCTGTAAGCATTATCTCTTGTTTAACTTCCTACTTTCAAAAGCAATTGGGTGACCTTCTTGCATTAAGATGACTCTTATTTTGAACCCTGAAGCATCACATTCAATCACAAATGGGTTTGAAAAATTGGGTGTTTCCAAGACATGAGTTGTAGACATAATTTTCTTCAATGTCTCAAAACATTTTCCTTCCTCATTATCCCATTGAAAGGAATTATTTTTAAGAAGATTCGTTAGCGGTGCTGTTAAATGAACATAATTTTTTATGAACCTTCGATAGTAACCTGTTAAACCTAAAAATATTCTTAACTTGGAAACATTTCTTAGTTGGAGTCATTCATTAATTGCCTGAATCTTCTTTGGGTCCACCTTGACTCCTTCCTTTGAGATAATATGACCAAGATACTCCACTTCTTGCTTTCCAAAAGTGCATTTTGATCTTTTTGCATAGAACTGGTTTTCCTATAGAAGGGACAACACTTGTTCTAGATGCTTCAAGTGTTCCTTCCATGTATTGTTGTATATAAGGATGTCATCAAAGAAAAATAATACCAATTTTTGGAGGTATGGTTGAAACAACTCATTCATGGTTACTTGCAAAGTCGTGGGGGCATTTTCTAACTCAAATGACATTACCTTGAATTCCTTGTGGCCTTCATGAGTTTGAAAAGTAGTCTTTGAAATTTCTTCTAATCTGGCGCAAATTTGGTAGGCACTTGATCTTAAGTCAAGTTTTGAAAAATATTTGGCGTCATGAAGTTTATCCAACAAGTCATTGATGAAGGGGATTGGCAACTTGTTTTTTAATGTTATTTTGTTTAATCCTCTGTAATCGATGCATAAGCTAAATGATCCATCCTTCTTTCATATTACATGATTGGGGATGCATATGTACTTCTTCTCTTCATGATGACACAACAATTTAGTAGGTCTTGGACTAGTCTTTCTATTTCCATCTTTTGGTGGTGTGGATACCTATATGGTTTAACCTTGACAAGTTTTGATCCTGGTTTGACCTCAATTATGTGCTCAATACTTATTTCTAGTGGTAACTGCATGGGTAGGTTTTGAAATATTTTTCCATGTTTCTGGAGTAATTTTTGGAGTTCTTATTCTTGGGACTCCTCTTATTCTCCATCTTGTCCTTAAATTTGATGGCATTGGATCACATAAGTTTATGCTCCTTTTCAAATGAATTTTTCATGTGCTGCGATGAGACTACTTGTGTTTCGAGTGCTTGGAAACCATACAATTTATACTTTTGTCCCTACCATTTGAACTTGATGAAGTGTTTTTGGTGATTGGACGAGTAGCTTCCTGACATTTGTAACCATTAGACTCCTAGAAAAATATCTACCCCTCCCAATGGTAAGGTGTAGAGTTCTGATTCTAACTTAAATTCTTGTATCTGTTGTTTCACCTTGTGGCATTTTCCAACTTTTTCAATTTTCTTGCCATTCACGACCATTACCTTCATGTATGGAACTATATGTACAAACAACTTGAGTTTCCTTGTGACTTTTATATCAAGGAATTTGTGAGTGCTTTCGGTGTCTATTAGTACTGTAAAATTCTCATGTTTTATATGTCCTCTTAACTTAAGTGTTTGTGGTTGGATAATGCCTGTCATGGCTATCATGGAGATTTTGGGTGTGTCGTTGATTTCATATGTCAAATATGGGGTAGAGTATTCTTCATATTTTGACTCATCTTCTTCATCTAATTCACTATTCTCCTCTTCCTCACAAGTGTATAATTTATTTGAGTTATCTTCTAAGTGACACTTGTGTTTAGGATCCACTTTCCTCCACATTGTCAACATTTTCCTTCTTTCATCCGTTAATTTTCCACAATCTTCACGTCGTCTCTTCTTGGTGGTGGAATGTACTTGTTTTTATCAGCATATTTTGTCTAGTGTATTCTCCTTTGTGAGTATGAATTCCCATTATTTGTTTGGAAATTATCAAATTTGGCTTCGAATGCCTTTGCTTTTCATCTTGCTGCCTCAACATTTGGTATGTCATGCATTTTTAATTCTTTTTGTATGTAGGGTTTTAGGCCTCCCAAGTAGGTTTCTAATCGGTGTTTTTTGGATCACCCAAACACTCTGGTAGTGAGGGATTCCCACTGGTGCGTGAAATCTTCGACGCTTCCCTTTTTTGTAACCTTGTAAGTTTTGAGAAGAACTTGTCCTCTATGATTCATTGAAACCTTTTAAGGAAATCGTTCTTGAACAAGTTCCAAGTGTATGTGAAGTTGTCTCCTTTCCACCACATATACCAATTGTAGGAATATCCTTCGAGGTACATTAATGCATACTTCACTTTTTCTTCATCTGTTGTGATGTTATAGATATCGAAGTATTATTCTACCTTATTTAGCTATGCAACACATTGGTATTCATTTCCACTGAGCTTTGACATCTCTATTTTTTCCTTGGGTGGATACATCACAAAATGATGATACCGGTTGCCTCTTATCTTGTTGCATGGGGGTGATCCCCAGTTGCTCGCTGATGCACATGAAATTTATGAATCGCTTCTTTGTTTGCGACAAATTTTTGTCTTATCCTTTCCCATCATTTCCATGATCGTATTTAATTTTTCGTCTAGTTGTTCCTGGTTTTCCTTGATTCCGTCTAATTTTTCGTCTAGCCTTCTGTCTAACACTAAAGCGACTTCCTCTCTAACTTCTTTGTTCAGTTTTACATTGCAATTTTTTATTTCTTCTTGACTCTTAATAGTGCGATCATTGAAATCCTTCTCTAATTTTTCAATTTGGTCTTGTCACTCTGCCATGGTTCTTGTTCTAGTATAGGGGGTGAATATTTGGGCTCTATTTTGGTCTATGGGATAGAGAAAAACAATTTAGGTCTTGGGAAAAAAATGATGATTAATATTAATTATTATAGTAATAACAATTAGTATAATTTTAAAAATAATAAATATTTTATTTTAAACTCTAAAATTTTAATAAAATCAAAATATTATATAATAGTATTAATATTATTACAATAATATTAATATTACATAATATTTTGTTTTATTAATTTGTTTTATTTTTGTAGGGAATATATGGATAGGGCCGGTGGAAATGGAAGCACAGAGGGGAGGACGCAGGGAGATGTAGAAATGAAGGGTGTGGCAGAAGGGAGGAGACCGAGAGATGTAGCAACAAAGGGTGTGGAAAAAGGGAGGAGGATAGAATATGTAGCAGTGGAGGGTGTGATAGAAAGGAGGAGTTCGAGAGATGGAGCAGTGGTGGAACGCGGGAGGAGTGAGAGGGAGCAGATGGGGAGTGCGCAGGTGGTTGCGTAGATGGTGGCATAGGTGGTGGTTTGGTAGTGGAGCATGGGAAGGAGGAAGGAGTAGTGAAGTAGCAGTGTGGGAGGTGGGGATTGGAGTAGTGAGAAGCATTGAGGTGTGGAGAAGGATGTAGAGGTGAGGGATGGATGGAAGATGATGGGGGAAGGGGGGATATTTGGATGAGCGATGGAGGGGTTGTGAAGACCGAAAGGGTGGCAGAGTGAGCGGGGGAATTGGGAAGCATTGGTGGAAGAACATAATGACTTAAAGAGAGCATCCAAAACTCCTTGGACCTATGCGAGCTCTAATACCAAATGCGACAGAAATTTAGGACACAAAATCTATAATTGAAAAGGAAGATAAAATATAATTAGTAAGATGATTAAATATTACAAGAGAGCTCACCTTTTATATGGATTGAGTATGCATACTGAAGGGTTACGTCCCTTCACTTTAATAATTTAATAATTTATTGTTTCTTATTTAATATATCTTATTTAAATTAAAAAAAAAAAAATCTACCTTATCTCAAGTTTATCCATTGACAAACCCTATTGATCCTTAACATGTCTTCTACACCAAGTTGCTTATGTAATTATCTAATCATTACAAAGAAACAACACTATTCCATCATGGGATTCTTATTATTCAAACCTAAGTAGATTACATGATCAGTTCTTCATCTGAACCCTAAAACTTGTTGCAATATTCAAGTCATTGTGATTCTCCTATAATATTCAAAAGCTTCACATAGTTATATACCAAACATATGTTTATGTGTTCTCTTTTATTCAACCTTTCTCTCATTCTTGTTATGGTAAAAAAAACCAGTTTGTTTGCTGCATTATAAAAATCCTTTTCGATGTTTTTTGCACATCTTCTCTCTAAAAAAAGTAGATTGTCCTCTGCCTATGGAAACTCCCTTGCTAAAAAGTTGGATTCTAATAACCCTCTCTAATCTCAAAACAAATCTTGACAGCAGTGTTGTGCATAAACAAAGAAACACAGTCTTGTTGCCTCGTTGCAATATCATTTCAACTTATGACCAAACTTTCTTCTCAAATTTTCAGTATTTTTTTTCCTTTTTAAAGCTTGATCATACGCCCCTTTCAAAAGTGCACTAGCTGCATCCTCTTGAATTTGTTTTAGCATATAAAATTCAAAATCGTTGCAAGAATTGGGTTTAGAATATAAAATTGAAAATCGTTGCATGCTTGCAGCGACACATTTATGTATAAGTATATGAAATTCATATAAATGGTAGGGTGAAAACATGAAGTTGGGAAACACTTTTGCTTGTTTTTTGACCAAAAAAATTGCAAAATTGTTTTTTTTTTCAACTTTAACCCCTTCAAACTGATATCTGCCTTAGGAATTTCACCTTGAAGTAAGCACAAATTTTTTAGAGAATTGAATTAGCTACATACTCATATTTTAAAAAAAAATTAACGACATATAGTGGGGAAAATTTGATGTGCACCAATGACATATACTTTAAAATTTCAAGTATGAATAATGACCTTTGTGCACCACATTTTTCTTAGAGATAGTTATTTATTTTAGGGAAACGAAATGTATACTCATAATCTACACTGATTGCATTTGTGCATGGACTGTATGTTGAGTATTTTCATACTTATACGCTAATTTTTATTATTTATCGAAATAACATATGTACAAAAAATGGTGCCTTATTGACACATGTTTTGGTCATATCATTTTCTTTCAAATGCGACTCTTATAAAAAAAACTAAAAGAACCCTTTTGAAGAGGACACTGCAAGGAACAACCTTGTGATTTTAAATTTTTTTTTTGAATTAGTCAAATGATATTGAATTTTCATTGTCATTGATTTTTAAGTCACCAAATTTTTTAATGATAAAGTTTAGAAAAAAAATAGTAAAAAATAGAAATCCTAAATGAAATTAAAAAAAATATATGATGAGAAAGTATATTAAATGATGAATCTACTGGTATAAACTCCAACAGGTAATTCTCATTTTTTGCAGTGTTTCAACCTTGCTAAAGTGAGACATTTCTGAAAACTGCAGAAATGGTGCTAGAAATGTTGAGTAAAAAATCTCGGCTGAGAAAATCCCTTGGCTAAGACATTTAAAATATCTCGGGTGAGAGTTATTTTCGTTCGAAATCTAACCCAGGTTTAAGTATATCTCTCGGTCGAAAGTTGTTTTAAACTCTTGGACTAAAATTTAAAACATATCTCGGCCAAGAGTTTTGTCACATAATGCTCCGAGAATATTTTAGGGGCCGACACATTAAATGCCCATGATTCCGACGGGATTCCACAAATTCTTGGCCGAGAAGTGTATATATAGGCTCTCGTACAAGATAGTTTTGATCCATTTCTCACTCGAGCATTGTTAATCTATTTTTCAGCCGATAGTTTGCAAATCGTTTTTCAACCGGGAGTTCACAAATCTCTTGCTCAGTTGAGAGCTTTCATATATATATTGCAGTCAATAATTCATAGATCAGCCGATATTTCACATTATCAGAAGTTCTTCAGGCCACAAAACTTTTTTTTATCAAGGTATTTTATTTAACCCCTGTTTTGGTAGGTTGTTAATTTTTTCATCAAACACCTTCTGTGAAAGCTAAGACTATGGGGAGATATACCTCTTGACAAGCTAGATCCCGGTAGTTTCATATTATTTTTATTATTCACCCATTAGTACGGAAAGCATTTTCTCAAGGCCACCTGAGCCAGTTTCCCAACACTTAGTCACTTTCAGGAATTTCTCCAAAGTTTATCCTGAAACCCTATTTTGGCATATCCATAACTTCTTCCTCAGGCACTTTCAAGTCGATCTGAATATGTGGATAGGTAGACAAAACACCCATCTACACAATTACCATATGGTGCGGTAATTTTCTTCAACCCACAAGCTATGGAGGGAATTTCCCTAAGGCCACTTAGGCATATTTGCTACTTTGATGTAAAAGCAACTTGAACCCTTGTTTTGGCAAGCTGTTAATTTTGTCATCAAACACCTTCTGTGAAAACTAAGACTATGGAGAGATATCCATCTTGACAAGCTAGATCATGGTAGTTTTAGATTATTTTTGGGCTGATGCACAATCATGGACTCCTTTAAAGACACTTTAGATGCCACATAATACTGGAATAAATGGGAAGCTCTGACTTTAGGTGACAATTAGGGGTACTTCTCTAACTTATTTGAAGATGAAGTAAAAAAAGAAAAGATAGATAATTGAATCATATTTCATAATATATAGCATTTATGCAGAGAAAATGTGTGTAAATGATTGTAAAATTAGTTTCCGTGAAAGTGGGTTTTCAAATTTTCAGCACATCTTAACATATATGTTTGTGCAGGTGTAGCAATATATGACGTAAATGATGTCCATTTGGGATAAAATCTTGCAGAAATATAAATGACATATGGGCCTAGTGCAACACTATTTATTCGGATTTTTTCATGAATTATTTTTTATTATTATTAATTATTGAAGTTAGAAAATCTTGAAATTAAAACCTTATGTGCAGGTGCAACACTTTAGGGGCAAAAATGAATGAAATCCTTGATTTCTAAATATAAGATCATAGAGCTTGATCTTTTCTAGTGCACCATATAGTTTCTTTGGGAAATGGTGATGGAAATCAAAAGTTATATAACAAACAATCGACGTATGTATTTTTTAAAACTGATGTGTGTCATTTAGAAAAATAATTATAAATAAATAAAACATAGTTTTGAAGGAAAAAATTACATATTCAGAATCGTCATTTTGTACTCTACAATATCCTACATTTTCATTAAAAACTATTTTGTATGTCAAAACACGCCATCTAAACTGAGCATATTGATAGAGTTCTAAAAGACAAGCAATAGCCTTGGTTTATTTTTCCTAGCCAATAGGTTCAGTATTCCGAAGCTGCTTCCAAACCTAATGCCAAACCTTAATCCCGCCAATTATTTAAATTTTAAAATAATGCATATGCGATATAACACATATGCGATATAGCGTATTCATATCGCATATGCGATATAACGCATATGCAATATGATAAAGCTATAATGCATATGTGTAAATTATGTTGTGATGACATGAGTACCACTTGAACTTGTAGAGAATAATTAGACTGTTCCTTTTTTGGAGTCATAACTTTCACCTACAGACCGTGTTTGATAAAAAAAAAAACCATTGTTGGAAAGATATTGGTATGTATAATTCACTGAGGGAACTAAAGATGTATGTACTCCCCATTTAAGCCTTACAATTTCACTAGTTTGATCCTCCAAGGAAGGATTTACCATTAGGGTATGTTAATACAATTGTTAGGTTCTAACCAAAACTAACCCTTGTATGTCTCATGTTAAATATTAGCAATTCTATAGAATCAATTTAAGGTCATTTGGTAACTATGTAAAATCATTTTGGATAGTCTTCACAATGTAATTAATTTAAATGCCTGTGCAATTTTTATAAATTGATTTTCCTTCCTACTTTTGTGTCCCTTTAGGTGCCTAGTTGAATGACAATTTTATGTATTATTTATCATGTGTAACATCAATTAGATCAAAAACATATTTTGATATTCTCAATTTCTTGAAAAGGTTTATTGTGCTCAAAACTCGACCAAAATTAAAATCACACTCAACTAAGGTGCTTGATAGAATTATGTTCAGAGCTAATTTATGTGGCATGGCTTCTAGATTCATAAAGTCACTAGCTACTTGGAAGTTGTATGGGTGGTGGGTTCCCACTATAGCTTACTTCATGGAAGTTCTCTAATGTTGCTAGCATAATTGAACTAGGTAAATTCTAATGGTGCTATAGGTAAATTTTAACTAATTTTTTTTTTGTCCTAACGAATCATTGTTCATCACCCTCATCCTCATCATCATCACCACCCTCATCCTCCTCATCATCATAATCACCCTCATCCTCATCCTCATCCTCATCATCATAGTCATCCTCCTCCTCCTCCTCATCATCATCATTTTTCATCATCATCGTCATCACCATCACCCTCATCAGCTTCTTCTTCATCATCATCATCACCCTCATCCTCATCAGCTTCATCATCACACTCATCCTCATCATCATCATCACCCTCGTCCTCCTCCTCCTCCTCCTCATCAACCCTATCCTCATTAGCATCATCATGGTCATCATCATCATCATCATCATCATCACCGTCATCCTCATTAGCATAATCATGGTCATCATCGTCATCATCATCATCATCATCATCACCCTCATCCTCATCCTCATCCTCATCCTCCTCCTCCTCCTCCTCCTCATCATCACCCTTATCCTCATCAGCATCATCATGGTCATCATCGTCATCATCATCATCATCATCATCACGCTCATCCTCATCCTCCTCCTCCTCATCATCACCCTCATCCTCGTCAGCTTCATCATGGTCATCATTGTCATCATCATCATCATCACCGTCATCATCCTCATCCTCATCATCGT
>LPNX010512206.1:537989-594598 GCA_001517045.1 Pseudotsuga menziesii | reverse complement strand
CATCATCATCATCACCCTCATCCTCATCATCATCAACCTCAATCCTCATTAGCATCGTTCATCACCCTCATCCTCACCATCATCATCATCTTCATCGACACCCTCATCCTCATCATCATCATCATATTCATCCTCCTCCTCATCATCACCATCATCCTCATCATCATCTTCATCGTCACCCTCATCCTCATCCTCATCATCACCCTCATCAGCATCGTTCATCACCCTAATCCTCACCATCATCATCATCATCATCATATTCATCATCCTCCTCATCATCACCATCATCCTCACCATCATCTTCATCGTCACCCTCATCCTCATCATCATCATCACCGTCATCCTCATCATCATCAACCTTAGTCCTCATCATCATCAACCTCAATCCTCATCATCATCATTCATCACCCTCATCCTCATCATCATCATCATGGTCATCATCATCATCATCGTCGTCATCGTCGTCATCATCATCATGGTCATCATCATCATCACCCTCATCCTCATCATCATCATCATAGTCATCATCCTCCTCCTCATCACCCTCATCCTCATCATCATAATCATAGTCATCATCCTCCTAATCATCACCCTCATCCTCATCATCATCATCATAGTCACCATCCTCCTCATCATCACCCTCATCCTCATCCTCATCATCATCATCGTCGTCATCGTCATCGTCGTCTTCATCGACACCCTCATCCTCAACATCATCAGCATCCTAATCATCATCATCATCATCATCATCATCATCATCCTCATCCTCATTCTCATCATCATCATCACCCTCATCCTCATCATCATCATCATTGTCATCATCATCATCATTATCATCATCATCATCATCATCATCATCATCATCCTCATCCTCATTCTCATCATCATCATCACCCTCATCCTCATCATCATCATCATTGTCATCATCATCATTATCATCATCATCATCATCCTCATCATCATCATCATAGTCATCATCCTCCTCATCATCACCATCATTGTTCACCATCATCTTCATCGTCACCATCATCCTCATCATCATCACCATCCTCGTCATCATCATCATCGTCATCATCATCATCATCATCACCCTCATCCTCATCCTCATCATCACCCTCATCCTCCTCCTCCTCCTCCTCCTCATCATCCTCATCCTCATCGTCTTCATCAACACCCTCATCCTCAACATCATCAACATCCTCATCATCATCATTTTCATCATCATAATCCTCATCATCCTCATCATCATCATCATGACCCTCATCCTCATCCTCATCATCATCATCATCATCATCATCATCACCCCCATCCTCAGCATCATCATCATAGTCATCATCCTCCTCCTCATCACCATCATTGTTCACCATCATCTTCATCGTCACCATCATCCTCATCATCATCACCATCCTCGTCATCATCATCATCATCACCACCATCATCGTCATCATCATCATGATCATCATCACCCTCACCCTCATCATCATCATCACCCTCCTCCTCCTCCTTCTCCTCCTCCTCCTCATCATCCTCATCCTCATTGTCTTCATCAAAACCCTCATCCTCAACATCCTCAACATCCTCCTCCTCCTCATCATCATCATCATAATCCTCATCCTCCTCCTCCTCCTCATCATCACCCTCATCCTCATCATCATCATCATGGTCATCATCATCATCATCATCACCCTCATCGTCATCATCATCACCCTCATCGTCATCATCATCATCACCATCACCCTCATCCTCCTCATCATCATCACCATGGTCATCATCATCGTCGTCATCATCATCATCATCCTCATCCTCATCATCATTGTTCATTAGCCTCATCCTCATCATCATCGACACCCTCACCCTCATCATCATCGACACCCTCACCCTCATCCTCATCAACACCCTCACCCTCATACTCATCATCATCATGCTCATGGACACCCTCAATGTTCATCACCCTCATCCTCATCATATCTAGATAAATGTAAATTGCACATTTTCATTGAGCACTAAATCACATATGTGATATATCTCATATGCACTAAATCGAATATATGATATATCGCATATGCGTTATGGAAAACATGTAAAAACCTGCCCTTTCATTAAAAAGATGGAATTCAATATCGCATATGCGATATATTGGAGGTGCGTTATATTGCATATGCGATATGTATTTTATAGAAAATGTAGGGTGGCATTGTGTTGATCAGCTTTAAAGTATCAAAAGACATAATTCGTCTGAACCCGCGCACAGAGAACTGCTCGACATGCAATTTTTTATCATTACTTACATAATTCCATATTTTTGTACAGGTTTGGGTGGATTTCAATGGGGAATGTACATAATGGAGGACGAAAGTCAACAAGGAAGGTGCTTACATTGGAAGAAGCAGAAAATAAAAAACAAAAAAAAGGGAAGATTCAAGAAATCGTCGGCATTCATTACATGAGCAAATAGTTCCCATTCCCCCTCAACAGATACCTAACGTAGAGGTTGAGGAAGATAATGCAACATTAAAAGAAGCTGGTTATATGGAAGTTGATATTATCCATCCATTAGTAGACAGACAATCTTGTGAAGAGTTCAATAATTATGTTACTCCCGATGTAAATGTGACTCAGCAACAACCATGTTCGATGGTTCAATCTCCTAATCGAAGTTGTGAGCCGGTAGTGGAAGTAAACGTCACTCCAGCATTTCAAACGGCAAGAAATTTTGCATCAAAATGAAAGAGAACTCCTAAACGAATACAAGTGGACGAGAGCAGATTGACTTCCATAGAAGGTAAGGTGGCTAAACACACTATCCTTCGTCATTCTTCTCAAATAATGAAACAATATTTTGATAACAAATCCGAAGCCGGTAAATGCCAACCTCTTTTAGCTTTGCTTAAATCTAGAAATATGGCCACTGTTAGAAGAAATTTAGGCATAACAACAATGAAGAATATCGAATCAAGTAATCACATTGTTAAATCTCTTGCTGCTGCATTCACATCGATTGGTAAAAAAACTCGTTCAAAAGATTGTAATGTGGCTCGTCATGTATTGGCTGAATCAATTGTATGTAATCCACAAGACAACGTCGTTTACTTAAATGCACATCACAAATTGTTCCTTTACATCCAAAGACACTTAAAAAATATTCAATAAGAAGAGACAACCTTGATGTAGAGGGACAAATGGAAACATTATGGGCATTTAGCAGTAGGTTGCCCCACAAAGACATGAAGTTAGTCGAAGCAGTGAAGGTCCTAGTGCAAATGTTTTGGCATGATAACACTAGGCCTTCTTCTAACACGAAGGATGTGTTAAAACATTGTAGGGGTTCTCATCACACTGAACCTCATGTTAAGCATTATCTTGACATGACACAAACTCAGCTGTTTGAGATGTTTAAAGTTTCCCACGTAGAGCTAAGGCTCAGGTAAATATCTTTTGAAAAATGCAAGCCTTGGTATGTTAGAATCAATACCATATGGAACACTTGTTTGTTGTAGATACCACATAGAGTTTGACCTATATTACCATACATTTGCACATATACATCGTTTTTTGCATCTTAACCATGTGCAGGAATGCTCAAGTATAGTACCACCAATGTCATCCAAAGATTTCATCCATAGCATCATGTGTCTGAGGCAAGATGGGCAGACACATTACTTAAAACAATGTGTAGACGGTTCTTGCAACAATTGTGGTGGGCTATCCTTATGGTCTGATTGCATCCATGAAAGTGAATATCAAGCATTCGGGAATGCAATTATCAAGAAGCAGAACTATTAGTATGAGACATATCAGCTAAATGATGGGAAAGAAAGCAGGAATATTAAATTGGTGACTTCACAGGTAAATTCTTGAATATTGACAAATTAATATTCCTGTACACATTTTTTTATGCGGTTTATTGACATATTAATATTCATGTACTAGGTGCGAGTATGTGATTTTATTCCAGAGTTTCATGGAAAGATCCAATAGTACATTCAACATGTCGATATGGCATAGTGGCTAGATGAGCAATTCAAAATATGCAAGGACACCTTCCCTCTCGGAACAATACTATCAGTGGTTGACTTTGCAGAAAATTACACCCTACAACCACAAAATGAAATTCAAAGTCAATACTATCACTCAGAGCAGGTGAGCATAATGGTGCATATCACATATTGACATGGGCAAGATAGCAATGAAGAGAGACATGTGATACTGAAAGAAAATCACTTCTACATAAGTGACGGACGGACCCATGACATCCATTATGTGCAACATTGCTTTAAATTATTCTATGATCACATGATAGCTATGGATATACCATTTTATCGTCATTTCATTTGGTCAGATGGTTGTGCTGGACAGTTCAAGAATGCACGTGTATTTGAATGGTTGTGTTTGTTGAACATAAAATACAAGGCGCCACATGTATGGAACTACTTTGAAACTAGTCATGGAAAAGGAGAGCACGATGGTGCTGGTGCATGCATTAAAACTACCCTTCGAAGGGAAGAGATGAAGTTTACAGGTGCTCACCTTCAAGATGCTACATCTATAGTCCAATGGTGTGCATCTATCATGGGAAAACAAGCAACAAGGAAACACTTAGTGTGAAGAATATTCTGGGAGGTTACAAATGTGGACCAATCACAAACACCTCGGGTGAACACAGTGCATGGAACTCGACGGTTTCATTCAATTAGAAGCTCAGACAACTCGGCCCTACAAATTTGGACAAGATTGAAGGCTTGCTTTTGTAGTTACTATAGCATCGGTGAATGGGGTGATTGTGAGCATACAGATACCGTTGATACATGGGATCAAGTGACACTTAGCACCAATTTCAACGGGGGTAATGAAATAGACCATTTGGAAGATGACCAGACACATATTTCTACAGACTATGATCACATATTGTATCTCATACAAGCAGGTACATGAGTAGTACCTAAATAAGAAAATGCATTTATGTATTGTTTACTCAACCTTTGTAGAATTTAATTTATGTAGAAATTAGAAATGCAAGACCTTATTTACAAAATGTATTGTTAACTCGACCTATTTCCTTTCATAGGTCAGATATATGTAGCGGTTTCCCCAAAAAATAATGAATGGGGTTCTGACTATTGGTTGGCACGTTGCTTAGAGGGGAAACAAACCCTTCTAGAACCTGTTACAGAGGATGAAAATATTGAATTCCCAACCGGCTCGATGGTTATAAAAGGGGAGTACTTTACACTTGCAACATAATAGAAAAGGAAGGGTGGGTATGCATATCAGTATTATAGACTAGGAGCTATTGTATACCACTTCACCAACCTAGTAGTTGGTATAAACATCAAGCTCCGTACACTTGCTCACAAAAATAGGTCACATGTACGATACTTGCTACCCCATATAGAGCACAAAATATTGATGGACACCATCGCCACCAGAGATGATTTGGATGGCCTACTTGTATGAGTGCATTGTCAGGTGCATTATTTAAGCTTTTTAAAAGTGAATTCTGAAGCACAATTTCCATTATTTAGCCTTACTATATTACCAATGTAATAAACCTATGATTGACAGATACCATTCACAGACATAATATTATTCAGAGGATACTGGACACTATAAACATGATCGTACAACCTCGGGTGAGTTATCTATAAACCATGTTTGCACATTTTCATTGAGTTCTCTTTTCTTTCTTATGATGTTACTAATGTCTAGCCTTTCGTGTGCCTAGGATACAAACACCATCTACGACACATTGGAGGCGCTAAGAATGGTGTCTTTAGACACCACCAAATATAGTTTGGAAAATAACAAGCTCTCGAGTTGTTGAAATTTACATTTCTTGATGTTTTTAGTTTAATATACATTTAATTACATTGCCATGTACAAATCTGAATCCAACTAAAGGCTTTCATACTGGCATGCACCACTTAGGGTCAAGACAAGGTATGAGATGGAACTAGAAACACATGAGATCACCAATACTAGGCTTTCATGAGTCACCAAGTTGCATGCTCCAACTAGGTTCAAGACAAGTATGAGATGTCCAACTAGGGTTTGGTGAGCTATCATGCAAGTTATGAGAGGGAACTAGAAACACATGATCACCAATACTTGCATGCACCAACTAGGATTTCATGAGTCACCAAGTTGCACATGCTCCAACTAGGCTCAAGACAAGGTATGAGATGTCCAACTAGGGTTTGGTGAGCAATGATGCAAGTTAGGAGAGTGAACTAGAAACACATGATCACCAATACTTACATGCACACCAACTAGGCTTTCATCAGTCACCAAGTTGCATGCTCCAACTAGGGTCAAGACAAGGTATGAGATGTCCAACTAGGGTTTGGCGAGCAATGATGCAAGTTAGGAGAGTGAACTAGAAACACATGATCACCAATACTTGCATGCACCAACTAGGTTTTCATGAGTCACCAAGTTGCATGCTCCAACTAGGGTCAAGACAAGGTATGAGATGGAACTAGAGTTTTGCGAGCAATCATGCAAGTTAGGAGAGTGAACTACAAACACATGATCACCAATACTTGCATGCACCAACTAGGCTTTCATGAATCACCAAGTTGCACATGCTCCAAATAGGGTCAAGAAAAGGTATGAGATGTTCAACTAGGGTTTGGTGAGAAATCATGCAATTTAGGAGAGTGAACTAGAAACACATGATCACCAATACTTGCATGCACCAACTAGGCTTTCATGAGTCACCAAGTTGCATGCTCCAATTAGGGTTAATACAAGGAATGAGATGTCCAACTAGGGTTTGGTGCAAGTTAGGAGAGTGAACTAGAAACACATGATCACCAATACTTGCATGCACACCAACTAGGATTTCATGAGTCACCAAGTTTCATGCTCCAAATAGGGTCAAGACAAGGTATGAGATGTCCAACTAGGGTTTGGTGAGCAATCATTCAAGTTAGGAGAGTGAACTAGAAACACATGATCACCAATACTTGCATGCACCAACTAGGCTTTCATGAGTCACCAAGTTGCACATGCTCCAACTAGGCGTAAGACAAGGTATGAGATGTCCAACTAGGGTTTGGTGAGCAATGATGCAAGTTAGGAGAGTGAACTAGAAACACATGATCACTAATCCTTGCATGCACACCAACTAGGATTTCATGAGTCACCAAGTTGCATGCTCCAACTAGGGTCAAGACAAGGTATGAGATGTCCAACTAGGGTTTGGTGAGTAATCATGCAAGTTAGGAGAGTGAACTAGAAACACATGATCACCAATACTTGCATGCACCAACTAGGCTTTCATGAGTCACCAAGTTGCATGCTCCAACTAGTGTCAAGACAAGGTATGCGATGTCGAATTAGGGTTTGGTGAGCAATCATTCAAGTTAGGAGAGTGAACTAGAAACACATGATCACCAATACTTGCGTGCGCCAACTAGGCTTTCATGAGTCACCAAGTTGCATGCTCCAATTAGGGTCAAGACAAGGTATGAGATGCCCAAATAGGGTTTGGTGAGCAATCATGCAAGTTAGGAGAGTGAACTAGAAACACATGATCACCAATACTTGCATGCACCAACTAGGCTTTCATGAGTCACCAAGTTGCATGCTCCAATTATGGTCAAGACAAGGTATGAGATGTCCAACTAGGGTTTGGTGAGTAATCATGCAAGTTATGAGATGTGCTTTATGAGACGGAACAAGGTATGAGATGTGCTTTTATTATGATTGTTAGTGGCATTGGTATGGAAAAAGAGAACTCAAAATGTTTAAAGTAATTATTTGTACATGGTCATATGGGGGATTTGGCTAGGGATGAACTTAGTTCTTAATTCTATTTGAGGAAAAAATCATTCTTTTGTTCAAGAATTAATCTCTTATTCAAGCATTGTCTCAAAAAGTACACTAAACACATGTATCTAATTCTTTTCCCATGGTAGCTTACATATCAAAGTCATGGGTTTCCTTGATGGTGCATATCAAAGTGATCCAAATTTTAGTATCACGGCATCTTATTTTTCTTTGATATGCATGTGAGTAAGTATAAAGTTGAAAATGGCATTGGAACAAACAACTTTGCATAATTAATGGCCTCAATGCTCTTGATGAAATGTGCTTTCAATGGTGGTGTAAAAACTCTCTAGGTTTTTGTTGACTAGGATCTCACTATAAATTGGATGTTAAACAAGACCTAATTGTCAAATACTGCTACTCTTTAGTACATTTATTTTCAGCATGTTTTTGGGAACTAAACATTATTGTTGATTCTCTTCCTAAAGCAAGTCAAATTCTGGAAGATATGGAGTTAGAAGAGATAATTGAAGGGCCCTATTTGGTTTCTTCCTTGTGATTCAAATAAAGGTGACATGTAATATCTATGTATATATTTCACTATTTTGGCTCAGTTAGATAATCTTTTGGTTCATACAGTTTTTTGGATGTATAAGACTATGTGTGTTTTTGGATATTTTCTATAATAATAATATTATTATCTTTGGACAATTTTTGAAATTGGGAGTTTTCTCCCATATAGGACCAACATGGAAGAAATTTTTGGACAATTTTTGAAATTGGCACATTTGCAAAGATCATGCAGTATTTTGTCTGCTGTTATCTATTGGGGTATTTTGATGAGATGGAATTAAAGGCCCATGGTGGAACTAGGGTTACCAAGGTATGAGATGGAACTAGGGTTTGGTGAGAAATTTGCAAGTTAAGAGAGGGAACTAGAAACACATGATCACAAATACTTGCATGCACCAACTAGGCTTTCATGAACAACAATTTGCATGCTCCAACTAGGGTTACCAAGGTATGAGATGGAACTAGGGTTTAGTGAGCAATCATGCAAGTTAGGAGAGGGAACTAGAAACACATGATCACCAATACTTGCATGCACCAACTAGGATTTCATGAACACAAATTTGCATGCACCAACTAGGGTTTACTTCAACCAATTTAGGGTTTGTAGGGTACATGATGTATGTTAGTATGGTATGATGAACTAGTATCATAGGGTATTGTAGGGTATGATATGGTATATATTACATATGCATGCATGAATTAGTGTTAAATGGTACATATTGTTAGTATGTTATGTTATGCTACATGTTATTGTATCATAGTATGGTATGATGTTAGTGTCGTAGGATAATGTAGAGTATGTTATTGTGTGTATGTTAGAATTGTAGAGTATGTTAGTGTGTGTTAATGCATGTGTAAATTAGGGTATGTTATTGTATGTTATAATTGTATGATGTTAAAAAGTTGATGAGTCGTTTAAATTATTCCTTTAAGTATTGGAAATTCATTTAAGTTAGCACACATGCACGAACCACACATATCATGTTCCAAGACCAAGTCAACCATGATATCATGTTCCAAGATCACTTCAACCATATATATGTATAAATTTGAACCTTGATTTATATTATATATGTGTAGCAATAATGTTGTACAAAAATTGCCATGCCACATGGCCATAATACAAAATAGTGGATCAAAAAGTACATCTGTGTGTACATATGAACAAAAAGTTACATCTATATATGCCCCCTATACATTTTTTCTAGTTATCCCTCATTTTGCTGCCATTGCCAGAGTCTTTGAAGAAGTGTAGCTTTCTTTTGCAACTGCTCATTGGCGATCCCCATTGTTGAACAAGAGGAATAGGTCTCATCAGTGGAGACTGCAAAAAAACCAAATTTTGTAAGTTAATTTACCAACCTTTAAAAATTCTATGTACATTTGTTCAAATTCCAAAACCAAAATAACATTTCTACTTATTGTACGCAAGTAAGTAATCGTGGGTCCTAGTGCCTCACTAACAACGACCCTGATTGGGTGCTCTTCTTGCACCACTTGCTCACTATCAGGCTGCATATATATATGCCAATGTCAACAAATATACATGTACCTTGGGGGGGAGAGGGTCACTAATTTGGGTCTCATCAAGCACCAAATCAGAGAAAGATATGTACACAAACATACAAAGAAAGCGATCTAGATAAACATACCTGCTGGCTCGTCAAAGGTGGACCACCGGTTTGGTGCTCTTCATGCACCGATGCCTCACTAGGGACCAACATATAAAGTAACATATATATGTCAATTTCATATAAAATAATGAATCAGAGACATATATACTACCTGGAAGGAAAATGATGAACTACCAAAGAAAGCAAAAAAAACATACCTGGCTGGGGGGAAGAGGTGGGTTGACAACAACCTTGCTTTGGTGCTCTTCAAGCACCACTGTCACAATAGGTTCCTGCATAAAGTAACATATGTCAAAGCGATACAAGTTACAAAATGATTTTTCCAAAGAAAGCGAAACATAATTAAAAGCATATTTCAAATAATACCTGTGTCTGTGAATCTACCTCTGCATGAGAGGGAATAGGTTGTGATACAATATACTCATCCTGGTCAACCTGCATGAAACATGTTGTATCAAAATTAGGATACATATTGAATATTACAATCTATACTATAAATATGTAAATAAAGTTGACAAATTAACAAGTATAGTTCTTACCCCTATTGGTGAAGAACCAAACCCATAAGAAATATTGACAGCCGCATCAATGTTCTCAATGTTGATTGGTGGACTATGTGACTGTGGTGTGCCATGGGACACCAGCTGTATATTTGTTCACATAATTTGTTAGATAATTAAATAGAAATAAATTGTGAAACAATTGAACATTTTGACATGAAACAAAATATAATATGAAAATAATGAGTTTTATTTACAAAGCGAAGTAATTCATCGTCTCAGAAGTCAGAAGCAGGGCCATGGCATATGCCTCCATACGATGTGCAAGGGCATGGAGTAACACAATGCTCCAAAGACTCTGCATCTCCTCTATGATCTGTAGATGGTCCCGCCTTAGAAGTTCCAGCCCCTTGGTCTACATTTCCTTGGACATTAGTCCCATGCTGAAGCAATGTATCTGCCATGTCAAATAATGCCTCCTGTGTATACTCAGTCACAGGAACTGGAGGAGGATGTACCCGAGGGGGTTTTGGTGTGCGTTGTGGGTGTGGCACACAGTTAGGATCTGTCCTGACACCTTCCCTATCTTGGGGCATCCCATGACCAACAACCTGTTTTCCTAAGAGATCGAAGTAGTTAACATGTTTTCCTAGGATGAATTATGCATACAACTTCCTAAGGAAATAAAATGGGATGTCCCTATTCCCATGGGGGTCTTCATCGAAGACCATATACCAACGATCCATCCAATTGGACTTTATATTTGGTTCAATGCACCAGTCTATGGAAATGTGTGCTCGACTCATGGGTGGAACCAATCCGGTGCTACGGTCCCGAAAAAATGAAAATAACTGGTCTTTTGTAATTTTAAGGGCTTTGATGTCTTTATGAGTCAATCCATCGGAGTAGTATTGCCTCCTGGATTCTCTATACGAGGTAATGTTGTACAGAGCTCCTTGGGTATCGAATATTGTGTCTGTTATTGTGTCCAGGGCATTATCTAAAGACTCTCTCAAATGATCCCCCCCTCTAATAGATGAGCTAAGGCGCCTCGATGACGCCAAGCGCGCAATAATCTGTGCGTTTCTATCTTGTTCCCCCTTCGGGTTTCGGTTAGGTTGTTGTGGGTTATTAGAGGGTGGGTTTTCCACATTTTTTTGTTCATTTGTGTTGTCTGTTAAGATTTAAACAAAAAACTACAAGTTATTTTACTTTTAATCATTATTTGATTGAACATTCATTTTTTTTTAAATTTGTTTAAAATAATTATAAAAATAATGAAATTATGGAAAAAATTAAAGAATGGAAGACAAAGTGAAAAGGATAATCTAGCATTTACCTACCATTGGATCAATCCACCTTGAACTCGACCTCGAAAAGCAAAAACGCAAATCGCACTTGCGCTATTTCTCCCCTGTGGTTTTTCGTTGTCCCGATCCTGTGCAAATGAAATTTGAGGGGCCCATGACCTCTGTTTTATTTTATTTTTTGCTTTTCAATATTGCATATGTGATATATCACACTTGCGATATATATCGCATATGCAATATTAAAAAGTAAGGAACTAATATATATAGAAATATCAAACACATTTTTTTCTAGAAGATAATATTGAAGGAATCTTTAGAAAAGTGGAATTAAATAATCTAAAAGAATTAGAAGGGAGAAGGGATTTTGTTGGGAAAGAGGAAATAGAATGCAAGTTGAAGAAGTAGATCAAATTGGTTAGCAAAAGGGGATCATAATACAAAATTATTTCAAATTTATGCTAAACATATAAAAATAATTCATTCATTTAGGAAGATAAAAATATGGAGGGGTTTGGAGTAATTTTTTTTTGAGAAATATCATATGCAAGAGTAAATTGTTTTAGTAACTTCCAAGAACATTTAAGGGAAAATATTGTTGAAATATTGAATAATGTCTCTTTGTTTTGAAAATGATGGAGGATAAGGGAAATAAGGATTTTAAAGATGATGTTACAAAGGAAGAACTCAATTTTTTCCTAATATCGCCATTCAAGAAGGAAAAGGATCCAAGCCCAGCTGGGTGGACAATAAAATTTTATTTGTGTTTCTTTGAGATGATAGAAGATTCTAACAAGAAGAATTAAAGAATAGGAAAGTCTTGGGGGAACTATATTATATCTTTATATAAATTATCTCAAAGAAAAAGAACCCATATCTTTGTGTAACCTCGGTATCTAAGATAATAGAACATATTTTGGCTAATGGATTAAAAATTAAGAAACACTATATTGCATGCTTTTTTATCAAGGATAATATGTGGTATCATTTGTGTATATTTTCTAGGCATGTTGTGGAGATCCATTATTAGTCATATGTACTATGCAATGTTAACATACTACTTTGTGGAGATAATATCACTATTTTGTTATTATTTAATAGCATTGATCATTATTTCCCTTTGCATAGACTGCTTTCAACTTACAAGCACTAAATATCTTATGGTATGTAAGAAACATTTATGAGTCCTCTTACATTCCTTGTTCTATCCAGATATAATTTAATTGGAAGAATTCATGATCCAATACCAAATGGATTATTGTGTATTAATAGGTCATATGTTAATGAAGAAAAAATTAGGCTTGCTTATCTACTAGTTGATGGAAGGTTGGAAAGAGTAGGAAGGATGAAAAGAGTGTCATTCAAAGCTCATTATACTATGGAGGCTATGAGAAATTATTGATTGATCTTGTTCCTTCTGAGATTACGATATTGGCACAAACATTCTATTCAAACAAACTCAAATAGAACAATATATATAATTCACATTTTGCATTTATGCCATATTGTTTTGTATGAACAATAAATTCTAGGAAAATCTATAGATATGTTTTGGACCTTTCTATTGTAGTCCATCCAATGCAAATATAAAAATGAAATTGATTGATTGGGTGTTGTTGGAAGTAGGAAACCTTCATTGGGAAGGCAGTGGAAGAAGAGAGTGAGATGAAAGGGTTGTTGAATGGTTACTCTAAAATCATGGCTTTTGATCTCTACATTTCGAATATCTTTAGATCGTATATCCTCCACAATGGTTTCTTCATAAAACCTAAAAAATCCACCCTACTCATATCTATAGATATGTTTTGGACCTTGCTATTGTAGTCCATCCAATGCAAATATCAAAATGAAATTGATTGATTGGGTGTTGTTGGAAGTAGGAAACCTTCTTTGGGAAGGTAGTGGAAGAAGAGAGTGAGATGGAAGGGTTGTTGAATGGTTACTCTAAAATCATGGCTTTCGATCTCTACATTTAGAATATCTTTAGATCGTATATCCTCCACAATGGTTTCTTCATAAAACCTAAAAAATCCACCCTACTCATATCATCCCATGAACCATCACCTTTAATGAAGCAAGATTGAAGCATGAAGCAAGGAACCAACATGTTGTATGGATGCAAGGAACCAACATGATGCATGGATGGGTATCATTAGTATGGATAGGTATCAACCATGTCTTCCACATCCATTATGATCATTTAACAATCCTTCCAACAATAATGTTAAATATCGCACTTGCGATATATCACATATGCGTTTTGTAAATGTTGCATATCACATATGTGATATATCGCATATGCGATATTTAACATTACAAAACGCATATGCAATATATCACATACGCGATACATTTTTATGAACCTTAGCCTTGTGTTTGGGCTCGGGTTATTCCGAACGTACCATCAATAACGCATATGCGTTCTTGATTTTCACTTTGGAAGTGCGTTTCTGATTTCCTAAGTGCCACGAAAAAGTGGAACCAACTTCATGCGAGTGCCCTTTTATCATTCACCCATTAGGTACGGCAAGCATTTTCTCAAGACCACCTGAGCCCGTTTTCTAGCATCGTTATTTTCAGGACTTTCTCCAAAGTTTATCTTGAAACCCTATTTTGACAGATCCATAACTTCTTCCTCGGGAACTTTCAAGTCGATCTGAAGATGTGGATAGGTAGACAAAACACCCATATACATAATGACCATATGATGCGGTAATTTTATTCAACCCACAAGCTATGGTGGGAATTTTCCTAAGGCCACTTAGGAAGATTTGCTATTTTGGCTTAAAAGCAACTTGAACCCCTGTTTTGGCAGGCTGTTAATTTTGTCATCAAACACCTATGAAAACTAAGACTGTGGAGAGATATCCTTCTTGACAAGCTAGAGCATGGTAGTTTTAGATTATTTTTATCATTCACCCATTAGGTAAGGTGGGCATTTTTCCAAGGCCACCTAAGCAAGTTTTCCAACACTTAGTCATTTTCAGGACTTTCTCAAAAATTTATCCTGAAACCCTATTTTGGTAGATCCATAATTTTTTCATCAGACATGACTAATACAAATTGAGATCATGTTTAGGTATAAAAATCAATAGAGTACAACTTGACCATATGCTGCAGGCATTTACTTTAACCTATGATTTATGGCGGGCATTTTCTTAAGACTACTTGGGTAATTTTACTTTCTCTGGTGCAAAACCTTGTTTTGGTAGACCTATAATTTTTTCCTCATAAGCGATTAAGAAAAACTGAGACCATGAATAGATATCCACTTCAACAAGCTATAGCATGGTATCATGGTGTGGGAATGTTACTCAAACCCCTAATTATGGAGGGAATTCTCTTATAGTAGTTTTGACTCATTTTTCCATTCTCTTAAAGTAGTCAATTTCCAAAGTTTTGAGAAACTTGCAATTCTTCTTCCAGAATGATGTCATGTTTCAACAATGACTTAATGATAGCACCATGACACAATCATGTGTCTTTCCATCCTCATCACACATGCCACATCATCATACTTTCCATGTCATCAAGTTTCCTTTGTCATTCAAATTTTCCTTTCACTGAGTTTTGCACTGCCATCATGTACTTGCTTATTCATTTTTTAATACTAAACTCCTTTGACATCAATGAAAACCACATTCAACAATTTGTTAAATTTTCTGTACAAGAGTGCTTAGCATATTACTCTTGTTGGGTCTTGCTGCTATTTTTTTTTCAACATGTATTTAACTCTCAATTCTCATATCTTTTCATGCATTGGATTTTAGGTTTTAATTCCTTCAACATGGGAAATTGAAGGAATCACGAAATAAAATATGATCACACCAGAACTAATGAAGAGGCAAAGAAAGAGATAAAGCGTGAAAAAATGAGAAAGTTAAGAGAAAAGACGAGCAATGGAAAGAAACATGGAGGCACTTGGCGATGATGAAGAAATGAAAAATGTGAACCTCACACATGGTCGTGATGAAGGAATGCATATTGTCTAGGAACACATCGATGAAAGAAATGAAGAACATGGACGTGACGAGGAAACGACAAACGTGGAGCAAACTATGGGTAGCGTCAATATTGAGACCATGATTGGTGAGTAAATAAATTTTGATATGTTTATAATTTACTTTATAATATAAACTTATATATATTATTTGAAAGTTCACAATTAGATAAATTTATATTTATTTTTATGAAGGGTTGACATCCAACATACAACATCCTACCACACTTACCAATTCAATAGAGATTAATTAGAAGCTGCAACAATATTGTCATTGATGATATGTTTTTGGAGAATATGGATTCAAGTAAAATTGAAGAAATGGGACCTTCGATGCCTAATCATACAGCTCATTATAGAGTAAAAAAGATGGTCAAATAATATTTTGAAGGTATTTCTATCATAGAACAAGCTCACTTGTTAAATAAATTGTTAAAGTGAAAATGTGTAAGAAATGCAATGACATTATTGGGCATTCAAAATGTCAAAGAGGCTAAATCAAATGAGATTGTATCACAAAATATGACATTAGTCCTTGCATCACTTGCAAAAAAGAGATCTCATATTTACATGGTTTCTCGTAAATCTATTCTAATAAGGGTTGTGGCAAAAAACACTGTAAACAGTCGTTTGTTGTCTACGACTCCAAGAATTTTAAAAACATCAAGAAATTTTTTATGGAAGCATAAAAACTTTAGGGTTCAATTAGATGAGGATGATGAGGTTGCATGTTGGGGTGTTATCTGTAGGCAACCTTATCAAGATAGACTTCCAGATAATGTGAGGGACAGGGTGAAAGAGTTTTGGCATTTAAAATCTCATGTCTTACCAAATGAAAAGGATGTTGTGTGACGTCGTATATCGAAAGGAAACTATGAAACTCATGCCAAACACATAATAGAGATCACTCAAGTGGAAATGTTCAAATTTTTTATGGAGAGTAATGTTGATGTGAAGATTTCCCTTAGCACATTTGTGAAGCTTAAACCATGGTATGTCAATCCCATCATTGTTCACGACACATGTTGTTGTCGATACCATGTAGAATTCGAATTCTATTATGAGACATTTCTAGATTTTAGCATGCAGTGTTGGCCAAATAACCCCCCTCCTACGAGTGTTCGTGAATTTGTATCTAAAATATTATGTGCACAAGAGAATGATCAAGTATTCAATAAGAAACAATGAGTCAGAGGTAAAAAATTCAAGGAATGTTCTGATTTGGACCTTTTTAATGCTAACTACCACATTGATGCAAATGATCCTCAATTATCAAATCACATTGTGAAATGGAAGAGATATGATTATGTTGATTATACTCATGTTACAGATTCAACGGCAAGATCAAGAAAGATTAATTTAGTTGAAAGTGGTATCTCTTTGACAGATTTTATGATTTTGTTCATGGATCAAATATATAAATATATCAAGAACTCTCACTCAACACGATGCTAGGACTTACAGTTCAAGCAATCATTAGATGTATTTGGAAAAGGAACAATATTATCCATTGTCAATTTTTCTTTCACTCCGAAAAAGGAGATACATAGTGAGCATTATCATTCAAATCAGGTATCTATACTTGTTCATATCATGTATAGACATGCAGAGCTTGATGTCGATGGTTTTGATAGCAATGAAAATAATCGTCAAGTGGTTAAGGAGTATCATTTCTACATCAGTGATGATCGTACACATGATACATGTTTTTCCCAGCATTGTTTTGGTATGCTTTATAAATAATTATCAAGATGAAAGGTCACTTTTAAAGAACATTGGGTGTAGTCAGATGGTTGTGCTGGTCAATTTAAATCAATGCGATCATTATTATGGTTGTCTCACCTTCATAGAAACATGGATGTTTGCCACACATGGAGTTTTTTTGAAACAGGGCATGGAAAAGGAGAACACGATGGTGTTGGGGCCTCCGTGAAATGTCCACTTAGGAGATATCAAAAGAATCACTCAGATTCTCGCCCTGCAAATTCAAAGGATGTTGTTAGTTGGTGCAAACAAAATTTGAGCCATGAATTAAATGAAAGTATGGGTAATGTGAAATTTTTTTTTGGAATATTGCAATGGGTGATGTTGACATATTAATGCCACATAATTGTATTGCAATCCCAAAAAGAAGGGGCTTACACTCCATTAGGAGTAAGAAAATGACAAATATACACGTAATAGAGAAATGAAAGTACTCTTGCTTTTGTCTTGCATGCATTGATGATGTAGAGTCTTTGGATGAGTGTCAAAACTAGACTAACAAAATTTTGAAACCATGGAGATACCAAGAATTGACACCATTGCCCCATTTTGGAAATATCAGCGATGTAGAGCGCGACAATGAAGCGCTTGTGATTGGCAGAGATTATGATCGTGTTTCTGATTTAGTTAGAGAGGGTGATGTATTTGCTATCATTGCACCGATAGATAATACAGAAAAAAGTGCATTATTATTTATTGAGATGCACAAGGTCAAAAATCATGTTGATGCAAGAATTTAAAGACCCTTCAAATTATACGTATGGTGTGGGTTCAATGGTTTTAATGGGACATTTCTTTGCAGAAGTAAGGATATGTAAAGACCATATTCTTTTTCAAGACTACGATTCATATGTTATATGTGCTCAATACAGTCATTTGGTCATAACAGCCCTGTTGTAGATGAAGGCAGTGAAGAGTAGGAAAAATTCCAAGCATCGACAATGGAAATTGTCTATAGAAGATCATAATGCCATTCTTGATAATATGCCACTGACACATTTCATATGAATAAAAAACACATCAAGGTTGATGAATTTTTGTTCTTTGATTCTAGGGTGGGTGGGTGGAAGGGGCCAAATGAGCTTCCACCTTCATGTGGTTGGCCTTGTCAATAGAGAATATATATATAATTCTCAAAACTAAGAGAGGTTCATTTTCTAACAATATTAATTTAAATAGATTATGGGTTTTGTTAAAGCTAGATTCATATATGTCCTTGATGTTGTTGATGTTTTAATGACTTTAAATATAAATATTGAGTTTGAACATGATGGAACACCATTTATATTTCTAGTGTTACATATATTTATAACATAAGTAGGCACAATGAAGATATAGTTCAATTAACATAAGTAGGCACAATGAAGATATAGGCACAATGATTTTGTATTACTAATAAAGATAACTAATGAAGATATAGTTCAACCTCAAGTTATCTCAAAGTTGAATTGGAATGAACAACTACCACTAAAGTGAAATGTGAAATTCTATAGTTGCTTTCAATTACCAAATTCATTTAGGTATAAAACATTTAACTCTTTATTAAATATTTATTTTAAGTTAAAAAATCAATTATATTATATCCAACATTTTCCTATGTTTTTATTTATAATTAATTTATTAAATTTTGGGTTGCTACACTTAGTAACATTTTTCTCATTCTTATTGAACATATAGAGGGAAACACTTAAAGCAAAGGAGTATAATATATTGAAACATTCTTTTCAACTTTATGTGAAGACAAACTTTTGTAATGTAGAAACGTAGGGCATATACATGTAATGAAAATAAGTTGGATTGAAAACAAAATGAAAGAAAATTAAAATAGTATAGAGAGATCGATATATAGTTTAAATGTAAAGAATTTTATTCAAAATCAATTTCTATTAATGAATTAATGGTGGAAAACAGTTCAATGCATAACGCAATCAAAGGAGCTAGGGTGATGGTAGTTTATCTTTGGGAAGAAATGTGATGGCCACACAAGTGGAAAGCCATAATTTAATTTAATTTCTCTAAAACTTATTAAAAAATTATTTTCAATAACAAAGACCAATAGATAAAAATATATATAAAAAATTTACTAGAAACAACAAAAGTTTGTGTGTGTAGGGGGTGGGGGGGAGGGGGAATACTTGTGGATGTTTACTCTTGAAAAGGGTGAAAATAATTTTCTAGAACACTACTCTAGAGTTTATTTATATCTATTACACTCCTCTATAAATTATCTTTTTCTAGTGCACTCCTCCCTCTCCTTTTCATATGACTCCTTCTCCTCAAATATGTTATCTAATATGTCTTCTATCATTTTCTCAAATTGTCTATATAGAACTTCTATATTACCTCTCATAATGTATTTCTCTTGTCTTATCTCTCCATCCTCTCCTCAAATACTATCTAATATGTCTTCTCTCCTTTTCTCAAATTTTCTATATATAACTTATAGATTACCCCTCATAATGTATCTCTCTTCTCTTATCTCTCCATCCTATCTTTCTTCAATTATTCTAGCTGCACTTTTGACTTTTTTTTGTTAAATGAACCATCCCTTCTTCTCTTACCCCCTTGGTCACATGGGGATTACACCTCCATTGCATCTGGTGTCATTTTCATTAATCCTTTTTCTACAAATAGAATTTTTACATAGTTCTTGATTATAGATGATCAACTCTTAGTATTGATGGGCCTATTCTTCCACCATGCTAGATATACATTATAATGAACTACATTTCCTTATTTGAAAATTTGATTTCCCTTTCTTTGTATTTATCATCTAAAAGGTTTCCATGATATAAGGTCTCGCCCAAATATGATAAGAATTACAAAAACATGTTTACTTATATAGCATGAAAATACAATATAATCATAAACCATGAGCATCGTTAAGATTAAATCACAAACAAGATTTATCCATGTATATCACAAAATTTTTACAATGGAAACCTTGTCATAGTCATAAGATTGGTTCATGCAATCTCCTTATATTATGTGCACTAAAGAAGAGATTCAAACCCTAACTCTAATATATTTCATCATGCTCATACATGCCAGCCATAAACTCTAATTACATTCCTTTATATATTTTTCAAAAAGACAATAAACTTAGTTTTGAATATTTACAACTATTTATAATATGGACACATGACTTAACATGATACATTTTGATGCATTGATTATCTTGGTATGTTGGTCTTTTTGGTGCACTGAAAAAATAACTCATGCACGTATTGGTATGTTTGTCTTTTTGGTGCACTGTAAAAATAACTCATGCACATACTCAAAACTTTGAAAATATGGTGATGAAAAATAAGAACATTATGTTGCATGAATAGTGACGGTGATAAAATACAACAATTTTCGCTTCACAAATATGTCAAGGGTGATCTTATCATCAATATTTCTGTCATGAAGATTCTAAAACAATTCCACTAACTTGGAATTAGTTTCATACTCATCTCTTCATATATGAAAGTGCACAACAACCTTTTCATTCAATGAAACATGAGCATGAAGATGGAAAAACACCTTTCACCTTATATCCCTCATAGTATATGGAGGTCTATCTTCATATGGTTGCTTAAAAAATTAACCCAACAACAAAGTTCATCATCTTCATCTAATTGAACCATAAATATTTTATGCTTACACAATATCTTCACCAAGAACACACTCATTGCCATTAAATGCTTGTAACAATTATCTTGTTTTATTATTTGTATACCTTGAAAATGAGTTTTGATCATAGCATTTACATTTCTGTATTGTCTTAAATTTTATTTGCAACCATATTCTCAAATAAAATTGTGATGAAAATGTATATTGCTGCAACTATTAATGAAGAAATATAAATGGTTTAGAATTGAATTATTGACTTATGTTTTTAACTTGTACATTAATAGAGTGTAAAAATCCTCTTATTATACATACAAGAAAAACATTACTTTATTAATTTTCTACAACAATTGGAAAGATTTTTTTAACAATTTATTTAGAATTTTAATGAGTGGTTCAAAATTCTTCATGAATATGTCAAAACCATACCAAAAAAATACATCTAAAATCATCATGATACAAATAAAATCGTTTTAATTACGATCATTTATCATTTTGCTATTAAAAAAGGGTCAAATTTACAAATACATATTACCATTCAAATGTAACTGTTCAGATTCAACAAATGAATAATTACATATATGATCCAGTGCAGTCGTCATTCTAGATACCACAGAGCAGCGGTCATTCTGGATAATAACCACAGTAAAGATGATCATAAGCTATTGCACATGTGCCAAAAAATTTGGATAATAAGTTGCATAAAGATGATCATCAGTAGTTGTACATGGTGCCAAAAAAGTTTAAAAACAGATTGCATGTAGATATTAAACATAAACAATAGTTGACAGTTCATCAACATTTGGATGGAAAATTTTGTTCACAAATCCAATAGATGGAGATTTGTAAGGGTAAGCATCTGGTAACTCAATCGATCTTCCAAACACCACATTCATAAGGGCCTAAAATGTTACACATAGTAGACATGTTATGCCATACCATAACTTGAAATAGACTTTCAAAATAAAATAAGAATCTAAGAACATGGCACTGAAAAGTTGCTAAACACTAAGACGGTAAAACAATGTGAACAAAGTAAACAGTGCATACATAACAAGAGGACCCTAAACCCAAAATTTGACAAACCTAAACTATTGCAACGATTGAAAGGAATAAAAACAACTTCAAAAGAGAACAAATAAAAAGAAAACACAAAAAAAGTTTAGTTTGATCATCTCAATCACTCGTTTTTGCTGAAATAATCAACAATCAGAAATAAATCAGAAATACAAAAAACACACAGGAAGAATGTCAAAGAGAAAAGGATCCGACAAGAAGCAAGATGTGGAACATGAGCTGAGCACAGGAAACGAAGGTGTAAATGATGAGATTTCAAGCTAACATCTTTTCCAGAAGTGTTTACTGAGAGATGATGAGTCATTTGAAAATAAATCCATGATTGACAACAATGATTATGTGCATGCAGTAGCAGAGGATGACAGTCAGCTCTAGAAGCTTAGCTTTGTGGGTATGAATGTAATCCTATGGGCATGAAAAAGGGGGGAGATGGCCAGAAAAAAAATATGAGGCCATAGGAGAAGTTAGTCAAGGTTTTTTTTTGTATTTACAGCTTTATTATTGACTGAGAAAGTGAAGATTCATCAATTCTTTTGTGCTTTTATCTTATACAGTCTGTGTGTAATGTATTTGAATGTTTTGATGAATGTTAGTTAGTGAATAAGAGCTTTTACAGTGCATAACCCTAATGAGTAACCAGTCTAAATGGATGAATGATTGCAAGATATGTTTTGTGTGTGTGCATACCTAATCTTGGAGAAGAGACAAAGCAATTATGAATGATTATATGACTGTGTGAAGCATAGAATAGGTTTTAGATACTTGTAGTTCTGTGTAACTCTGTGTGAGTATAATTGATGAAACAAAGTTTTGTAGAATCTTCTTGGAATATTACAGTTCGCATAGCTAGGTAGAATCTCTATAAGGGGTTCTAGTTCATATGAAGTTGGATAGAACCTGTATAGGTTCCAATTTCTACAGAAGTCTGTCGAAGACTTAACATAGTCCTATAAAGAACTTGTGAAATGTGTGACTGTGTGATAAGGGTCGAGTGATCCTATACAAATATATCTCGCAAAATGGAAGAACGAGATAGGGAAGGTGAAGTTCCTATGAACTTCATGAGACGATATTAATTTCTGCGTTATTGTAGTAGAGCTGAGAATCTAGAGGCATCACAGACTGATTGTGTAAATATGGAAAACATAAAGCGAATGGATCATACATAGTCAATTAAAGGGTCTGTGTCTTTGAAGTTCAGATGAATGATAATTGTGTGTTATCCATGGTGATCGAACGGTAGGGAATTGGTGAAAAATTGTTAAGTGGTTGACTTGTTGACGAAGAATTTTGTTCGCGGGATAACAAATTGAATATGATAAAAATCATCTGAAAATAAATCCATGATTCACAACAATGATTCCGTGCATAATTATTAAGGTTGTCCAGGCATGAAAATGGAAAATGAATATTGGATGGCATGATGGAAAAATTGTTGGTTGTGGGCATGAAATAAGAATTCCCACACCCTAGCTGTCGGCTTCCCATGTGCTAATGCATGAATACAGAGACAGGGATCACTTAATGACTGAGCAATATCGTTTAAATTTATTAAATGATAAAATAGACATAAACGAGACAAGTAGGCTTCTATACTTAATAAGTAATTCTTGGAAATAAAATATTATTTGATGAATAAAGAATTAAAAATAAATATGAAGAAGTCAACTCCATTCAAATAAATTAATTTATTCTTTGACAGGTCGGCTCCAAAACCTCATGGTAAATGAGTATAAATAAGCCAACATTTTGATTTTTGAATTAAGAAATTTGGATAAGCTCTGAGGAATTTCGTGGACTCACTGAGGAAATTCATGGAGATTAACTGAGGATGCCTCAGACCTGAGCTTTTACAGCAGTGTCTAATTTATTTTTTAAAGTGAAAAGAGATCGTAGCTGCGACTGTTTTTAAGGGAAGCTCGTGGAGTTTACAGAGAGCTCTGATTTTGGTGGTTTTGTGGAGAATTTCAAGGGCTGTAACAACAATAATTTATTAGAAGAAAATTTTACTTGTGACTATTTTTAAATAGTAGAGAAGTGTTCTCATTTACTGTTGTTTTATTTCATGTTGATAGTCCCTCGATGGTGACCAATAGTGTTCAACAGAAGTCGTGGATGTTCTAAGTTTGGAGCAGTAGCCGAGATAAGTTTGTGTGGACAAGAACAAACAAAAACATTCTTGAAGTCTTGGTATGAACAGATTCTTGAATTCGTGTATATGAGAAATCAACAATGCATTGACATAGGAAAACCCTTGATGAGAAAACAGACCTATGATGAATTGGTTTGATGATTGGGTTGACAAGTGATACGCCCTTGATGATAGTGAATTTCTTGACATCAACAGTCTTGAAGTGATTTTTATGCACAGTGAATAAGCGATCTCAATACTAGTCCAAAATCATTGAAGACTTGGAGATATATAATGACATGATCAACAACTAGTGCAGGACAGTATAAATAGTGACTCTTGGAATCATGAGCAATTCTGATACTTGAGTAGACTTGAAGATTTGATGGTGACAGCTGTGATATGATCAGTGACATGACAGTGGATAGGAAGATTATATCTCGTTTCTCTTGTGCAATGTGTTGATGATTATGTCAAGAAGAACAACAACCAAGCTCTAGCGTTGCATATGGGGAAGCAAGGTGGTGGATTAAAATCCAATGGCATGGTTTCAAAGTCAACTGCAAATGACTTGGATAATTTTAATTCAAAGAAAAAGTAGTCACTTGTTGCAAAGAAGATTGCTTTACCTATCAATGAAAATATTCCTGTGTGCTTTTTTATTTTTCTATTGTGGTAGAGATCATTCAAATCATCATTACTTTCAAAGGTCTAAGAGAATTTCCCATCCATTCCCATGACCAAAACAACAAGAAAATGACACAATAAAAATTAGTGTTATCAAGAATTTCAAGCAAACTGCCAAGAATGCACCAGATAAAACTTGAATCCATGCCCTTTTAGATTTCAGGGATACACCAAAATAGATAAGAAAGAAATGAGGATTGAAGTCTCAACCTTGTAAAATGATGTAACATAACCATGACATTAAAACCAATGGTTAAAGATTTTAATATGGATTATACTTCACATGAGCAATAACACAGGAATAAACCAAAGACCTGAAAAAAATCTCTATACTCATATAAAACAATTTTGAAAAGAATAAATCCCTTTAACAAAAATAAAAAATATATGAGAACAAAGATAGAATTTGTAGCTCAAAATTTATGTTTCCCTCCAATTTCAAAACAAGTTCCACTACATGAAATTATAGATAAAAACTCTTACCTCACAAATTTTGCAATTGTCTATAAAAATAATAATTTCCAATTTTCATATAGCAAACAATAAAAGATTTAACACGATAAATCATTAAACAAATCGATAGCATATTAAAATCAAAGATTTTGTTTTTAAATTGACGAGGCACAATGGTCAAAAGGTGGCATATAAGCAAGTGCAAAGTCCTGGATTAACAGAGTTTTGTTCACTAACCCAAAAAAAAATTACAAATTTACATATAGCCAAAAGATGAAAGATTTAGCTCAACTTCATATTTGTTGAAGGAACCTATGTATGAAGATGAGATTGCAGTCAAAGAGTTGAAGATGGATTACTTTCTGAAAGTAATTCTGAAACTCAGAGGAAACAAAAAAAAATTCAAGAGGGAAATTGTTGAAATTTAAGGGTTAGTGATGTTTTAATACAAGTAATAAACATAAGTGCATTAACATATAAAATTCAGATTCAAAATAGTGTTGTTAATAAAAATTTAAACTATAATAAAGCAAGAAAATAATTTTCATCTCTTTCAACTTAGCAGCTCTACTGGTCACTGCGTTAAGGTTGGTCATTGAGATGCCATACCATATTTCATGTACAACAATGAATAAATAAAGTGCACGAGATACAATATTAAGTAATCACAACCATTATTTGAATCTGCCTTATACTCAAATAATTTCGAGTTTGATCTTGCCACCGAAGGGACAAGTCAAAGAGGGTAAACCATATATGTACCTTGAGAGAGGGCTAAAGTAGACCGAAACTGACCTTATACTCTTAGTCAACATAAATAGAGGTTTCAATCAAAAGCACAGGCTTGAGTAATTCAGCCATGTCCAAAATAGTCATGCTAAGGACACAGTCACTTAGCACAAGAGAAACTCAGTCATACTGATACCCTCTAACAGTCATGCTAAGGACACAGTCACTTAGCACAAGAGAAACTCAGTCATACTGATACCCTCTAACAGTCATGTTGAGTAACTCATAGTCCACACTTGAAGAGTAACCTCACGGTCACTCAGGGGATAGAACCCAGCACATAGGAAAAACCCATAAGAACTAACGCTGAGAAAATGGTGAGATAAGCGACTAAGAAAAACACAGAGACTCACGCTGAGAAAAATCATGAGGTAAGCGGCTGAGAAAGACACAGAGACTCACTTTACAAGATGAGACATAAATAAATAAAATGCATAGATCAAGCTCAGACCATGAAGAAAGAATAAATCATAGAGGTAAAACTTAGAACATGAATGAACAAATCGCAGATCGTGAATGAACAAATCACAGAGGTAAAACTCATCCCATGAAATGAACAAGACGTAGAGATAAAATAGTGGAGTGAAATCGCATAGGAAAACGTAAGAGACAAACCCGCATGCAAGAGGAGAAAATCAAATCACAAAGGAGATAACCAGTGTTGGAGAAACCGACGATAGCAGAGATCCCAGGGAGATAATAGGCTGAGAACATGGTGAGATAACCCTAGGACCAAGTAAGAATAGGACCATGAGTCAAGAACCACAACTTCAACCGTAAAGGTGGAAAAACATTCAATTAGGACCAACAAGACCAAAGACTTTTCTCTCTCTCAAGGTACATAGTTTAATATATACTTTTGTCATCACTGTATAAGGGGAACATCCAAACGGATGGTACGATCCTTTTGTCCTTAACACTACTCCTAAGGGTTAAGCACTAGAGACATCGTCAAGGGGTGGCCAATCCCTTAAGAATCAACCTAGCAACCTCGGGTGGCATTAAGGATATACAGGTGACATAAAAAGAAGAAGAGGACAGCTAGCAGCTTGAAAATGATGGTGTTGAATATGTTTTGAAGCAACAGTGGAGAAGGTAGTTAAATGTCCTAAGCATCTTATGGTTCAAGTGCCAAGACGACTGGTTCAAACCTGATGCTCAAGGATGTATACAAGGTGTTTTTGTGTATGGTAATGTATGCGTAGAATAATGGCCAAGATATAATAGTCTTACTATGTAGAAGCAGTTGAAGGGGTTGTAGACAGAAAAAAAGGATGCTACATCTCCTATCCGTCCCTAAGTGGATCAAATGGTGGGAGCATTACAATACAAGGTTACAACCAACAAGAGATGATGATATAAGAGCTTATGGATAGTTGCAAACAAAGTTTTGGGACCCAGGAAGATAAAGACTCAAGACACATGACCAGGTACAATGCATCAACCCAGGAAGAAAGAGAGATCATTTTGTGAACTCTGGGGAAAAACATCAACCATATTTTACAAGATAGATCATCCATACATGTCTAAGGAGGAAACATAAAGATCCCAATTCATTATATCCAAGGAAGTGCTCGGGGAAGTGTACTAATATCAATACTCTCAAAGAAGAAACAATATCATCCTCAAGACATCCAATATGATGCTAAAAGACTCAATCATCCATACTCGAAAATAAAGCAACCAAAAGATTGAAGAGTAGGACGTACAAGCTCTACTCTAGAAGAGTTGTAGCTTATCTTACCCAATAGCTATTTCCTCATAATATTCAGTGAAGGAAAGTAGGCCCTCAGCCATGGGGAGCATTTCCTTGGATAAACTACCTGTCCTCTTATTGTGTTCTCTAAAGACATGATGAAATTCTAAAGTGTGAAAGAAGGACTTCAACTCCATAATGTTGTCACACCAACCATGCAGATTGAGGGCAGAGAGAGCTGCCTTATCATCTAAGGCCAATTTATGATTACAGAAGAGTCCCCATATACATGGAGAGAGGGAATTCCAATCTCTTTTGCAAAAAACAGTAGAGCCCAAAGAGCCAATAATTCCGCTCTGGTGTTGCTGCTGTGCCCACATCCCATCTTGGTGCTTTGGTGTAGGCGCTCTTATATAGTCTATGCGAAGGTATTTGAGCTTTGATGAATGTTATTTTTTGTATAATAATTTAGGTGTGCATAAACCAAAGGAAACTACCCCAATACTAGGGTTTTACCTCCATGATAACTCCAAAAACTATGCTAACAACCAACTGTCATAAAATAGTGCATACCATCTCAAAGTGTCCACTCGTGTGGGCTCAAAACATTATCCAATGCTAGTGCATGAGTGAAGAATACTACGTGTGAAACCACCATAAGCAAGAAACACTGGGAATAGGTCAAATCACCAACTAACTACATGAATATGTGTTCCCAAGCTGCCAAGTGTGAAGGACAAGAAAACAATTAACTGCTAACTGCTGAATACAATGAAAAGTACATACAATGAATGTGGAGCACTATTGATTTGCAACTAGAGAAGATCAATCTAAACCTTCAGATCGAAACACCAATGGATCTTGGTTTTATGTGGGCTAAACAGTCAAAATGAAAGTCAATATATATATATATATATATATATATATATACAAGTTTGGGGACAAAATATACCAAAAGTAATTAAATATTGACAAAAATAAACGTCCATACCTACGTCCCCAATGGAAATTGTGAAACTAGAATTTCCTCAACATCTATATTTGTGCCACTGGCCTTTGTTTCTTCTGGGTCAAACAAATTCGTATCATGAACGTCGCCATCATTCATGAATTTGGTATACTGCATAAATTTCATATAATTTATAGACATTAGATTTGGAGAATAAAAACATTAGATTTCATATAATAAATTTCATATATGATAGCATACTTACGTACCATGCCTCTGTTTTGATTTTGTCGAGCGACGACTCGCTTATAATTATCTCTACAGTGTGTTGCATACTGCTCAAGCTCTAATCGACTCATACTTTTCAAGCGATCATAAGAATAATCATCAAATGGGCCTTCATCCATACTGGATGGAGATGAAATAGTATGTAGGCCGATTTCCACCCCTACCAATGTAGCCCCAACACGGTCTCTTATCTGTCCCCTCACCCCTCTTGCTATTTGGGATGTCATTTCCAACTGCTATGGTAAAGCTACGACTCTAGGATGTGGTTGTACTAACCGAGGCATCAAACGCCTATAATGAACATCTCGTCATGCATCAGGTCATTTATATGTATGACCTTTTCCAGCACCATAGAAACTGGATCCCGTATATGTATAGTCGGGGTCCATGTTAAACTAGAACTCTGCAATCAACATCTTAACAAAATACTGAGGAACCTTGTCATTATTTGGGAACTTCCCATATGCACACAGGAACCTCGAATAAATATGTGGTGCAATCAGTGGATCATTGAATCTTGTGATCTTTAGACGGTTTTTGCCTTCAGGCCACAAGTCAAAACATGAAAAGACCATTTCTTTTGTGACAACTTTCTTTACTTATTCAAACTTGTTGCGACCCATCACTAAAAATCGCCTCTTACAAATAATATCATGAAAAATATGGGTTGATGGTCCAACCCCAAGATATGTCTCGATCAAACTATTTGGATTGTGTAAAACAATCTGGAGACATTGTTGAGTACCAAAAGAGATATTTGAAGAATCAAGTTCTGCCTGCAAATTCAAGGAATGCTCCTTCATCTCTTCCATAGTCAGCATAGTGATGTTGTCTTCCCAAGGAGTATCCTCAGAAAAATCTCTAGGATGACTGTAAAGAGGATCATATATTTCATTGTGAGCATACTGATGCACCCTACAACTTCTCCTTGTCTCGGGAGGCGGATTAGGATCAGAAGCAGCAAACCCTGTAAGAAGTAAAATGCACGTTCAAGTATTAAAATCTATATATTTAATTTGTCAATCAAATTATACAAATTTAAATAAAACGTGTTCATTGCAAATACCTGATGCATCCTCTTCTACCCCATCATTATTGTTAGAATGTCTAGAATCCCCTGTACAAAACAAAAAATTGGCAATCACATGTTAATAAGAAAAATCATCTAATTTTTCACAAATAACACAATCATGTCAAACAAGAATTTTAGGGGGAATGCACATGTAAAAAACCTCTACCTAGAGATGGGGTATCTAAGGAATAAGACACTAAGTGAGTCCTATTATTTTTTCCATCAACCCTTGTAGACCCCTCAGACATACGTCTGTCATGCTCAGAGCCACCACCTGTGCATGTAACAAGATCTTAGAAAGATGTGTAAAATAAATGTTATGTTCATATAGACATGAGTATGAGTTAAATAACAATCAAATTTACCTGATGATGACCTTAGGGAGTGTGGCTGCATAGTAGCCAAAATTGCATTAGCCCGAAGCTGTAAAGTTGTTGATAAGAATTTTCCACATATTAAAAAACATGCCAAACAAGAATTCTAGGTAGAATGTGTGAAAACAATATCTACCTGGCAATGGAATCCTATGTGTTTTTCCACCAGCCCCTGTAGACCCCTTAGAATAAGACATTAAATGTGTCCTCTGTGTTTATCCACCGGCCCCTATAGACACGTCAAAAAGACGTCTATCACGCCGAGAGCCACCGCCTGTGCAAAACAAGATCTTAGATTTAGATGTGTAAAAGAATATTTATGTTTATATATACTTGGGGATGAATTGAATAATAATGATATTTACTTGACGATGACCTTTGGGTTTGTCACTACATAGTAGCCAAGTTTGCTTCACCCTGAAGTTGTGAAGCTGTGCATGATAAGAATTTTCCACAAATTAAAAACCATGTCAAATTTGAATTTACCTAATTTAACATTGTGCACCTATGCATGATGAGAAATTCTCACATTAAAATCATTTCAAAATGTGTCAAAGAAGATAAATATATTTTAGATTAACAATTGAAAAGGTCAAATATGATCCCTTAAATGTTGTGGCTCAAGTATTTCCAAATCCGGAACACCCCTAGTTAGAAAGAATGACATTCTCTCAACCCTCACCCCCTATCCCTTATCTCTCATGAATTTGGTCCAATAATTCAAGGCATGCCTCCTCCATCTCTAGCCTCATCTAGCAACTAATAAGTACAAGAAAATTTTCCCCTTGGTTTAGAATATGGGACCTTAGTTCTTACAACTAGTAGGGAAAAGTAAACAACTGGACAACAAATATAGGAAATCTAGAAGAGATTTTGGTGTACATGGTTCATGAGGAGGAAGAAGCACCACTATAACAAGAACAAATAATTGATTGAATAGGAATTTTTTATTACAATGATTCCTAGAGTGACATATTTAATGGGGCTGCAAGATACACATCTAATGGTATACCTCTCCAAATGAAGATCATGACACAAAATTCAGTCCCCGAGGATGGTTATGCATCCCAAACTAGAGTGAAACACATCACGTGGTCTTCATTTGGCAGCCCTATAAAATTATGATGTTGATTAAGAAACACATCTTACTTGGGATAAGAGAGGCTTTCTTGGACATGTCTTTTCCTTCTTTGCAAAAAAAAACACAAAACCAAACTGTGAAATCATTGGACATTTGTTAGATGCATGCCCCTATTCTTCAAAATTATAGGACAAAAGTGTTGTTCCATTGGAATAAATTATCATGTTAAAGGGATCCATGCCCTAGCCATAACCAATTGGGTCCTTAATCCATTTGGAAATTCCATTCTTAACAGATTGTGGAAACTCCACTTACACGTATTGGCTTCGGAAATCTAGAAAGAAAAGAACAAAAGTTTTTTTTTGCGATCAAAGTCGAAAGAAACAAGTAGTCTATGCAATCATAAATGATACATTCATGACAAGTTTCAATTAACATAGTGGTCTAATAAGGATTTTCAAATGAATCTGAAGATGCAAGTGACATTGACCTTTTAGATCACACCTCCCCCATTGCACATGACACTCGTAAGTAGGATAGGTGGCTAGGGGAAGGATCCATATGCATTGCCTCTTAATGAAGAATGGGACATTAAAGCACATGCACTCATGACAAACAATTTCAAGTGCAATATATTTGGGAAGGATTTTGGGGGAATACAAACAATGAAATAACTTTGCCCTTAGAGGCCTTAGACTCTAAAATGTTGGCCCTTGGGACCTTAAGCTTAGACATTTAGGCCTATTTGAGCCTTAAGATTCGATATTTAATCCAATTTCATACTTAATCTCTAAAATGTTTCAACACATTTGGACATAAATTATATCTGAAATTTCAACCCAACCGGGCCTTACTTCTCAGAAATTTTAGCCAAATTGAGCCGTATTGATCCAAAATTTCAACCTTTTTAAGACATATTTCTTCGACATTAAGATTTCTCTTTTAACAATAGATCAACCACACCTGCCAACTAGTCCTTGGTAAATTGTTTTGGTCATTCATGATTGCACATTGAATGGGAGAAGCAGTGGATTTGCAACACTTACTGGGATATTTTTCTTTCTATTGAGATTGACCTGGTTAAGAAGATTTGATAATGACAAAGTGAAAAAGGTAGAGAACTCATTTTTTTAGATAAAAAATAAGATTGTAAAATTCAAACACATGTATCAATTTTATACAGTGTTGTGTTAGCATAAGAAACATTTAGGGAGTCAATTGGGTGCAACTCAAGTGGTTGTCCGAAAAAGTTGTTACCCTCCCCACGAGAGTTCAAATCCCACTTTCTGACATGTTTGATCTTAGTGAGATGAATGTTAATTAGCTATACATAATCTACTCCTGAGTTGTTAACATGGTCTTATGCCTTGAACAATATAGGGTTTACCTTGGGTGCCATCCTTGAAATGAGAGGAACAGCCCAGGATCATGGCATCGAACCTATCATTGGGTGTATTCGTTCATTAATCATGGCATCGAACTTATCATTGTTGAGAAAGGGGGGTCTCCACCAAGTTCTGGGCAACAATATTCCTCTATACTGCTACTACTGAATTGTATACTGAAATCGTGGTTATCTCCATCCATTCCTCCTCAAAGCACAGGGAAACGATTTACTGTGGGCAAGGGTTCATTCTATTGGGAACAAGTTACCAGTGAGCAGAGGATTATCACAAGGGAACTCAGCCTGTTTAATAAGTGTGATCTCTATAGGAAGGAAATACTGCAACGAAGGCTCACGTATTTCCCTGGATAAGAGGGATGGAGTACTAAAGAGATCATGTTCACATCTTTAAGGGTTGCATACCCTTAAGAGAGGTGTGATTAGTCTATTTGGATGGCCTTCCTCCAATCTGGGCATATCTCTCAAGTAAACCCACTTCCATTGGGGCCTATTCATCATCTGCATTTCTACATCAAACTACTACATCCCTCAAAGATTGACTTTCCATTGTTATTTGAGATCTGCATGCACATAAGAGGGAAGGGATCAATACATGGAAGGTGCTCCTAGCTGAGCGTGGTACTCAAAGATTCCATTTCGTTGAAGCATATTCATAAATATGCATGTTTATATTAAGTTACTACAGCCATCAAGCAATCCACCCTTATCACTATTTGAGAAGGCGTGAACCATCAATTTGGGAAATTAATTATTTGCATAGCTGGGAAATTCTTAGGAATTTTTTATATTCAGACTTTGGGCATCACCTTGATCACTAAATGCAGCTATACAGTCATCTACAATTCAACTCTATCAAGGCTTAAAAGACTGCCATCTCAGTTATTGTTGTCCAAGGTGCTTCTCAGATCAGATCTGATAATTTCCTGAATTTACACTATTTCTACGTTGTTGTTATTTATGGATATATATTGCAATTTTTATGAATCTCTGGGTTAAGTCTAATATTGGATACAAATAAATATCATTACTGAGTATACATATTAGCAAGTATAGTATGATAAGGAACCCTGAATTGTGTTGTGAAAGTTCCTAATAATAAACCCTATTCAAACATTACACCCTCATTTACAAACAAAACAGGGGTTAAGGAATGTATTGATCAGAGAAGTGTCACGAGTCATCAACCAAAACACAAGAACAATCACAATAATCTATACCAGAATTAGTTTGGGATATTACAGTCTTCCATCTAGGATTGTTATTTTCTGTCTTACTGAGTAGTTCTAATAAGCATTTAATATTGGATATGGTCCGGATCAGCCTCAAAAATATGGTGGACACGAAGGGACATACCTAGTCCAGATCAACCTCTAAAATATGACGGACACGAAGGGACATACCTAGTACAGATCAGCCTCAAAAACTATGCTTTGTATTTTTTATAAGAACTTACATAGAATACTGATATAACTAGGGTTCTTCTAGTAGAGATATTTAGATCCCTTTACAATATGCTCATACATTATGGATATTACGTAGCTAATGCATTTACTGTAAGTATTAGTAGTAAGCTATGTACTCATTAATTAGCTTGATGCTTCTTCTTATTCCCATTAATTTATGGTGTTCATGTTCTCCTTATTGAACTACTGTGTTTACCGTAGTTCTTACTTGTGCTTATCTCTTACTCTTGCTTATCTATGATGTTGTAGATAGAGATAGTTAACCTCAAAGTAAAATTCCTAAAATAAGAGTCACCATATTTAGATATGACCTCCCAACATAGTTTTATTAACTTCGTAGTTCAATGATCTATGAAGAATTTAAAATACCCACCTAACAAATAATGCTCAAACATATGGAGCATGTATACCATGTCTAGGCCTTCCACTTTAGTACTAGCATAGTTTCACTTGGATCGATTCAACGCATTTCTATTAAAGTAAACATTATGAAATAAGATTGATTCTCTAGGTTGTGCATGGATACCTCTCCAAATGATAATTGAAACATTGGCATGTACATGGAATTCAACCATCCACTTAGGGAAAACTAAAATTTCCATCATTACCAGTTTATTTTTTAGGATGATAAGGATGCTTCACACTCCTTGTATAAATACATTCTTTGTTTTTATCTATTTCATCCTTCAATTACTCCATAGTCTTTTTAATAGTAGCGTTGCCATTGATGAACTGTCAAGAATACCCAATTTACCCAAGATTTAGTTGCAAGATATGGACATTAGTGGGTGGATTAAGTTACCTGTGACAATGATCTTAACGGGATCAACCAATACACTTTCATGAAGACAACATGTCCTATCATAATTCCAAAATGGGTGTACAAGATGCACATTTTCAGGTCTAAGGAAATCCATAGCTACTGACACCTCTAAAAACTCACGTGAAGAATCAAAATATGATCTTTCAATAGGTTGTACATCATCCAATCATATAAGTACACCTTCAAAAACTTATATATATATATTCAAAAAATGTTGCAAGGAAAATCTAAGAGAACATTGCAAGGGCACTGGAATGTAATGACATTGTACACATCAGATCCCCTTTTAGTTGTGAAGGCCATATTATTTTTCTTCTTTGGTAATACATACTTATTTGTACCGCAAGAATCCAACTATAAGGAGTAAGTGTTATTTCTGTCCTGCAACCATTAGAGGAAATTTCAACTCAAAATGGACCTTTTAACTTCTATTCAAATTCCATGTCATCATGTGTTAGCCAATGAAATTGCTTTAAATTTGAAATACCGTATAGGTCTTAAACACCTTTTTAATATAAATTTGGGGATAGCTATCATAAAAAAACTACTTTTTTTGTTTGTATTTTTGACATATCTCCTTGTGTTTTTACTCAAATTTCGATCGAGAGAGCTCACTGGATGCGGAATTAAATTCCGCATCCAACGAGTACCCACTCGGCATACTTTTGATGGACCTCGCTACCCCAAAAACAAGAAATACCTGAAAAAATGGAATGATGATGTCATCATTTCGTTTTTTCAGGTATTTCTTGTTTTTGGGGTAGCGGGGTGCGTCAAAAGTATGCCGAGTGGGTACTCATTGGATGCGGAATTTAATTCTACATCCAACGAGCTCTTCCAATCGAAATTTGAGTAAAAACACAGGGAGATATGTCAAAAATACAAACAAAAAGTAGTTTTTTTCTTTTCTTCCTCCAAAATTAATAAATATTATTTTATTATTTTAACTATTATTTTATTAGTTCATTTTAGGAGGCTCATTTTGAGTTGAAATTTCCTCTAATGATGATCTGGCACCTTGTCACTAAAGGGTGTTGGAAACTAATCATGGACATAAGTGGGGTGTGAAACAATCATGGTCATAATTGGGGTTGAGGTCTACAAATCAACAGATACTGAAATTTCTAGTGATCATGTCTTCTTGTCTTGAATCATAACTGGACTATTGAAATATGATTCTTTTAGTAGGAATATGGCACTAATAACCAATATTAATCTATTTCTTCTTTTACCCTCTATTTGATTCTAGGATTCAATATGTAGTGTCTTCCCTTTACAGGATTGGAATCTAGATTTAGTTCTATTTACATTTCTCCTAACTCTCCTTTTATTCGTTACATCTTAATTAAAATATTAGGAAAGAGGTCAATTATTCTCGGAGGCAACCTCTTCTAATGCTTATGCATCCCAATAATTATTGAATGAGGTATTCCTAGCTAATACATTTACTATAAGTATTAGTAGTAATCTCTGTACTCATTACTTAGCTTGATGCTTCTTCTTATTCCCATTAATTTATGGTGTTCATGTTCTCCTTATTGAACTAGTGTGTTTACCATAGTTCTTACTCGTGCTTATCTATGATGTTGTAGATAGAGATAGTTAACATACTTATTCATGTAATCAATGATCCTTACTAACCTAATAGAGTTTTTGTATTTAAGCTTTACCCTATGGGATTACCTCATACCTAGTTGATGAATCGACTCATATGTAAGCTCCTTATTGAACCATAGGTTTCAAAAGTAAATGACTCTACTAGCTAGGTACCCTGGCTCTATACCCATCCTATATATTAGGCACATAACGTAAATGATTAAAATACTAGGATTAAAACCTAGAGGCATGTTAATAAGCATGATTTGGTAGAATATTGGCACACAATTAGCCTCATTACATGTGTTCTTGCTTCTATAAGCATCATTGTAACAAAGGTAACCAATATTGATTCAATGGTATTAAAGCTATTTCCTAATATGGAAAGAGCTAACCCCTTCTAATACTAGGTCTATGATCATCCTTGTTATCCTTTCTATCAGTTAATCATAAGAGTAATGGTAATCATAGTAATCAAATAGTTATAGATAAATCATAGCCATTACTAGTGAATCATGTTTAATGGGGCCAGCTTTATATGTGTACTCTATGAATATGAAGTAATATCTTTTTTATTTTTATTTATTTTTGTATTTATGTGTATACAATTAAGCTTCTCCGTATATGCCTTACACAAAAGCTATTGCATTAATACTAAAACCACTAGTAACTAAGGAAGAACATAAGCTTTATGATGTTGTATATTGAGGCTGATTAGTTATATAGCTTTAATGAAGCTGCATATGAGCTTATATAATGAAACTATGTTTTACGTAACCTATTGAGTGATACTTATAGATAAAGTACAACTATATATAAGAGTTAAGCCTTATAGATTCAATGGAAATCACATTGATGAGACTTATGAATAGAATACGAACCCAATACGTTTAATGGTATGCATGAATATTAGGTATAAACCCATATTAGTTAAATAGTATAGACCATTACCACTATGCTTAATAATGTTGTGTATTAGATCTATACCCATATTAATAATAAAACCTTATCACTTTATGAAAGCTTATAACCTGTATGCCCAGTTTGCACAATGAATCTTGGTTAGATTAGGATAAATACGTAACATGATCGATAATATGGAATGGCTGTAATTAAGCATCATATCATCTTAAAGGCAATGGTTGGAATCAATGTGTTCATTAATTAAGCATACATAAGCTCTGAATTATAAGAGATTTAATACGTATAGATTATGAGCTTACAACAACCTCTTATTAGTGATACAACTATAGCCCATTTTTTATATGAGTAACTGTTAATCACAAAGCTCTGTGTAAGCTATTATGGATATTACTATATCTGTATAAACTAGTGGTTACAGATTGATTCATATGCAATTGGGGCTTTACCCTATTGGTGCTCCCTCCTCAATATGAACCATGCCACCATTATCATACTTTTTGACATTACTTCCCAACCCCAGTACTTGCCTTCCTGTAACCCATTAAATTGCTAATGCAACCATCAAGTACCCTATTTATTCCCGGATTATGAGCTAGGAATCTTCAGACTATGTGATATGACTATTGAATGCATTCCATTTACATATGTTATCACAAGATAACTAGTAGTGATTACGTGATGACTATGCTTACTCTGCTCATAAAGCTTAGTCTATACGAACTGCTACTTATCTTTGCCTTTTCCTAAATCAATTATTTTCAATTACCCACTATAGTGCAAAGAATGAAAAAATGCATGTACCAGGATATAAAATTCTGACCTGGTAGTCCTCTTACAGTGGCCTTCCCTTCGTCTTGGTGTGAGGTGGAACAAAGGTTCACCAATTCCCAATCCTAATTGAGCTCGATATCAAGGTAAGGTCTGCCCCTAAGCAGGAAACGCCTTCACCTCACAAATTCGGGGAAGGTTATACATGCCCACCCTAATGGCTCTCGAAACACACATGAAATGGCTGCTCAAATAGGAAATCTTTGTTTGCAAGTTCGATAAGCCCTGACCAAGCCCAAAAATACCGAAAAAACTAAAAACGATGATGATGGTTGACTAAATCTGCACATGAAATGGGTGCTCAAACAGGAAAACTATGGTTGCAAGCCCGAAAAGGCCTTACCAAGCACGAAAATCTCTTACCCAACCTTACCGAAAAACCTGAAATGATGACGATGGTGGACTAAGTAGAAGCCCGGAAAGTTCTTACACTGACAAAAAAACCAGTGAAATGATGATGATGATGGACTAAGCGGAAGCCCAAAAAGGCCCTACCAAGCGTGAAAAGCGAGCCCTAAGAGCAAAAAACCTGAAAAATGATGACGACGGTTGGCTAAGCGGGGAGGGGGTTGCCTTTATATAGTTAAACATTTCTCGGCCGAGAGTTAAAAAGGAATCTAATCTCTCGGTCGAGAAACATTTCCAAGAGTTTAATGTGAAAATTATGGCAATACTCTCAGACGAGAAAGTTTAAGACTCTCGGCTGAAAACTTTTCTAACTATGGAAGAACTCTCAAACGAGAGAATTTTAACCGTGGTTAATTTCTTGTCCGAGATATATTACAACTATCGGCCGAAAAAATATGTTGATTTTTTTCTCGACCAAGAAATTGGAAATTATAAAAAAAAAAACGAGTTGTCACAGAATTGTTTCCCAACTTCGTGTTTTCACCCGGTATATCTATGCATTATGAGATATAAATGGACTACAAGTCAACGACTTCGAATATCATGCACAAAGAACATAAACAAATTAAAACGCATTGTATTATTTCATATATTTTTATGGGGCCCATTGTCCAGAAAACAATGTAGGCTTTAATTCAAAATAATGTCTCTACTTCTACCTTTACACAAACAATTTTGTATATGCAAAAACTTCTTAGCCTTGCCAACTTGTTCCTATTTTTTGTCTAAGTTAGCTTCGAATGATCCTAATGATGGGTAGAGGGTCCACCCGAAACGCGTTAGTCACTTCTAAATTTCTACACATTGCAAATCAAAAAGCTTGCACACAATGAATAAACATTGTAGACTAAACATTGTAAAAACATTCATGTATAAAAACTTGTTCTTTAATAAATTTCAACTTATAATAAAAAAATGTATCCCAACATAAATATCACTATGCTATTTTATCAAATTGATGTGTCAATAGCTCCGTGCAAATAGCTTTTTCCACACCCTTTTGCATATAGAGTAGGTGGTAATGTTCAATACATTGCCACCACGTGCCTCCTATTTTGATTATATATCTAAGACTTAGTATTTACAATTAAATTAATGAAAAATATATGATATGAAAAGACATCATTAAAATACAACTCTATGCCAAGCACTTACATTAAGTGATTGTTTGTACTAGGTTATAATGAAAGAACATGACTCCATCCAAAAACAAAAACAAAAGATTTTATATGATCGCGTACTATGAATCAATCTTTAGTATCGAATCATGAGTGATCACGTAAGGTTACTCAGATTTAAAGGATTCGTACTTCAGTGGAAATGACTAAAGCTAAGATTCCTCTAAAATTAGGAATGTTATCATGCTTGTATTTGAATATTGCAATTTAAATCCTTCTTTTAAGTATAGTTAATAAGAGAAATTGCTCAAAATATGCAGCGGATATTTATATCAACATAGAACATGCGGATCTCCTTGTACTTGTACACACCTACCGGTTGGGATGGATGGCCTTTTAACCATGAGAACACTTTTAAAAAATTAAATCGATTGTGCGTTGAAAATCAGTCACGGAAAGGATTGCACTTCTCTAATTATGTGTTGCCATCTTGAATATGAATTTTTCAAGATGGTAATGTGTACAAACCAATTATGTAATTTTTAATGTATTCAGAAGGATGTAAGGATGTAAATTTATTGATAATGTTAACATATAGTTTTAATTTTATTAAAATTTTAATTAAATGGATAAATTTTATAATTTAAATATTTAAATATCAAAAAAAAGTTTTTTAAATTTATTTTATTATGTCAAAATTTATAAACCAAAATTTTAAATAATCAATTACTAAAATATATACTTCATAATGGATAACAAAAAGTTCATCATTTTTAACGTGTCATCTATCCATGTCACCAACAAGAAGTTAAATGCTATCAATTAATATTTTAATGTGTTATCTATCCATATCACCAACAAGAAGTTAAATGAAATGGCATCAATTAATAGATAATATTAATGCATACATAACCTTAATGCACATATATAATTATGTAGATAGGTATTTAGATATTATCTTATATTTTGGAGTTTTTTGAGCAGATCAACAAGAGTAACCCAAGTGTATTCATTTTATGGTACTCGTACTTGTTATGCTTAAATGCATCTAGATTAAGATTTAAATTAGTACACCCGCATAGTTTATGGTTGGATTACGTAGATAGGGGATTAAACGGTTGAGACATAAAGATGGAATGGAAAACAATTTGGGAAAACAAATATTTTTCATATTCTTCTAGTTAAACGTGTTCAACTATGAGTTATCCATGCATAATTACATGTTATGGTGACATCCTTCTTGTATATATATATATATCATAGTCTTCTAGTTATCTATCATGAATTGTTGATTATCCATTAATCATATATGAGTTATCCATGTATCACTATTAGTTATCTATTCATTATTTATTTCAATTTTTGAAGGCTTCACTTAGAAGGTTGTTAAAAGTTTTTTTTAAAAATATTTTCACATCATTTTTTGTTGTTAAATAATATTGTTTTGTGCTTATATTAATTCCAACAATTCTGTATGAATAATGGATATAAAATTATATATTTTATGTTTTGTTTAATAACTAGTTATTTTTATAAATTTAAATAATTAGTTGTATCCAGCATTGGAATTTCAAATTGACGACAATTGCCGGTAATAAACAAAATCTGAAATATTAGCTGTATCTTAGCTGTATTTGACGGGTAAATTGACCCATGACGGGCATTTACCCGTCAAATTCCATCGCTGGTTGTATCTATACGCGACAACCTTACTTGTTACTTTGACTTTGGTAATAAATATTCAACAACGCCTTTATTTATGAGCATAAATTTCTTGTTACTTTGACGTTGGTAATAAAAATTCAACAATCACTTTACTTTACTCACGAGTATAAATTTGATAATAATGATGTATTACATCGGCTCAAATTCATTCCGATTGTTTAGAGCTCAAATTCATTCAGCTGTCTGTTGTCTGTTACATTGATTGTAAATATAATCACCATCCCGACAGTGTGTGTTCAATATTTTCAATCTCATGAGAGAGAATATCAAGTGCTTTAGAGCAAGCTCGATGTCAGGAACCAACACGGATTCTCTAGCTCTGGTCTCCGATAGTACAGACATAAAAGCAAAGTTACCGGAAAGTCTTGCGTTTCAGGCAAGCTGTCTCATGTCGCAGGGCATCTCACAGTCGGGAACGAAGGGCATCTCACAGTCGGGAACGAGGCCGCAATCAGAAGTCAGTATTCCTTCTCAGCTAACAATTCAACCACGGCTCTGTCGAACCTCAATCCCTTCTGTTGGGTTGGCTCAGCCTCTGGAGGCCAACGACGGAGGAAGCGTTTATCGATGCATAGTTACATTGACAGTGCATGATGGGTGCGTGTTTTCCCTTGCAATGGCGGACAATATCCTGTACAGCGGGTACTCCAGCAATGCCATTCGAGTATGGAGACATCCCGATCATCTCAACGAGCAGTACTGCAAGTTTGGCCGCGGGGAAGGAGCCGTGAAGTGCATTCTAGTTTCTGGCAATAGAATATACAGCGGACACCAAGATCATAGAATCAGAGTTTGGAAACGCGTTCAGAAAATGCAGCCTTCTGGTCATAAGTTGGTGGCCACTCTGCCGACCCTCAAGGATTATGTGATGAACACCATAGTGGCGCCTAACAAGTATGTTCAAGTGCGCAGGCACAAGAAAGTTCGCTGGATCGAACATGTGGATACCATATCTGCTCTGTCTATTGATAGAAATGGGTTTTTGTACTCGGCTTCCTGGGACAGGACGGTCAAGATCTGGAGACCTTCTGACCTGAGATGCGTTGAATCTTTCAGAGCACACGACGATGCCATCAATGCGGTTGTGGTTTCGCCAGATGGTTATGTTTACACAGGATCTGCAGATTGCAAAATCAAAATCTGGGCAAAAGCGTCAGCCGAGAGAAAACATTCTCTGGTTGCTACGCTTGAGAGACACAATTCTGCTGTTAATGCACTGGCTCTAAGCTCCGATGCAGGTTCAGTTCTCTACTCAGGAAGTTGTGATCGGTCCATCGTTGTTTGGAAAAGGGAGAGCAGCGCACAGCGCATGGCCGTGTCGAGCGTCTTGAGAGGCCACAAGCATGCAATTCTATGCTTGGCAACTGCTGAAGATGATTTATGCAGTGGATCAGCGGATAACACTATCAGAGTGTGGAAGAAAAGAGAGAGAAACGCGCATTACTGTGTGGCAGTTTTAGAGGGTCACAGAGGGCCAGTTAAGTCCATTGCAATGTCTGCGGATGTTGTGATGGGATGCCTCGTCTACAGCGGCAGCCTCGATCACGAGATTAGGGTTTGGCGGGTTTCTTTGAACGCAATCTGTTCTGATGATCACAAGGATGCTTGCAATCACAGTCCAGCTGAAAACCCCTGAGGTTTTCAAGTGGAAATCCTAAAAGTAATTATTCATTCGGCCATCTGTATCAACAACAGGATGTTAAATCGTTCAACCGGATGTTAAATCGTTCTTAAGGCGCTGCAGGGTGGAAGTTTTGATTTTATTTTATTCTTCTAGGGAGCAGTTCATGCTTACATAAATTATATGCAGTTTCCTAATGTGTAGGAATTTGAAACAGATCCTCAAATTTGATTTGACAGTTTTGACAACTTTGTAACAGGTTCAAATTTGACAGTCTTTTGACAATTTTGTAATTAGTTTTGACAAGTTTAAAGTTTACATAACTATTTACAACTTTGTAACCGTTTTAACGGGTTTAAAGCATAATGATAACTATTTTCTGGTTTTTTAACAATATTGGATGGATTTGTTACAACTTTGTAACCAGTTTTAAAGAGTTTAAAGCATAATGATAACTATTTTTTGGTTTTTTAACAATATTGGATGGACAAATCACCTCATTAAGAGCTTCGAACAGCATAGCAAATATATGAAAAGAGCAATGAATGTTTACCTGGGTAAAAACCAGCGATTCGAGTAACCAACCAATAAAGGAATCTACCATATGTCAGGAGCTGTGAGTCGGGACTCTGTAATACGATGTTGTGAAAAGTATTGATGTTGTGTCAGTTAAGTTGTGAAAAGTATTGATGTATTGATTTGATAATGTACGAAAGATTTCACTGTACGATATTATGGAGGCGTAGGTGTCAGGCCTGGAATTTCAAATTTCCAGTGCCTGTCATGTGAAAATTTGGTGACGTTTTCAAGTTTTTGGTGCCTGTCAATTTACGTCATGGCAATTTGAAGCCTGTCAAATATATTTTCATTTCTAAGTTTGCTATAAAGGAGCACACACTGTGTTCCTGATCGATACTGAAATGCTTATTTTTCTTCCAATTGATTTTACTATAAACCTACAGTAGTTTAGAGCAACTCGAGTGCTCATAGAGAGGGGTAATTTATAAATTTTGTTCTTTTGAAAATAAAAGAAACAATCTTATTACAAACGTTTTAGAATATAATTAAAAATTAAATATATTGTAAAGTACAACTTTTTAAAGATTAAAACTGTAAGGCTTCATCTCAGAAATCCTAGAAATACTTTATTGTATTCTATATTAAATCTCACAATACTGAAAGAACAAATAAATTGAAGTTTTTTTTTTCCAATTTCTTCTGGGCCGGATTGACAAATTCTCTTAATATAGCAGCAGACTTATGTCAGTACCGAAAAATAAATTAAATCTCTGATTCTACGAGTAAAATTTAACATGAAATCACAACGAACTGAAAAATGAATAAATCTCGGAATCTAAGTAAATATATAGTTAAAAGTGGACAAATCACACTGTACTGAGTCTCGGAAATATTTAGCTTTTTTCCAACAGAAACAATTGAAAACACGTTCTTATCTTCCCTGCACATTATATCGTGTCATACGACCGGATTCTCTTCAATTTTATTTGCAGTTTATTTACCAACAGGTAATTTGTGCTAGAAGGAATCTACAGTTCAATTCATGCTCTAGCCAGGGCTTTAAAAGTTGGGGTTTAGGGTTGCTGCACGCATTAGGGTATAGGGTTTTGGGTTGTAGCATACATTACTGTAGTCATGTTAAGTCAACAAGTTACAGTATTGCTATCAAAACAAAACACTGGCAGACAAAATTCGTTTCTTCACATCAACGCATAATTTGTTGAGCGTTTAAAGAAGAGAAAGGGGTCGGTGAAAGAAGGATTAATTGTAGCAATATTCCGAAATATAATGAAATGCAACAAAGAGTCCTACATACATTGAGTTCGTCTCTACTTCTTAATTAATTGACCTAGTTGCTTTCGATTTGAACTCACAACTCTTGCAAAAGAAAGCTTTAATCACAGTGAACTTTTAATGGAAGCATCTTACCTGATTTTTTCAAACGCAACAGTTCTTCCTATGAATATATGACGAATCTACTGCACAAACGGGCAGAATACGCATGTATAGCAGGCTGCAGGTAGCATGTAAAAACAGAAGTTTGTAGGAACCAATCCTTTATTATCAAAATTTATTTTCAACACATGAGCAATATGGTTGAAAAAGAGAACATCTGCTCTATACTAGAGTTAACAACACGGCTTATACTGCACATATACAATTGTGTAATAGTGGATACCTATCAGATAAAGTTGGACTAGCAGGCGGGAAAATATCTGTTGTAAATCGCTGCCAGCCAGCTATTTTCTCCACTTTTAGCTCAGAGAATAGATAGCTAGATGACAGATACAATCCAATCCACTTTGGTCGATCCTCCAGTCTTATTTCTTCAGTTTAACAGGTAGATGGAGAGAGAACATAGTGCCCAGACAATTGCTAATTGCTATGGGTTCTGTTTGCATCAGTGAGGTGGTCACGGTAAAAATAGAAAGAATGGAAATCTAGGTAATTATGGACAAGCTAGGAGTCATAAACACAGGCTAAAATTTATGACGGGAAATAAAAATTTGTGAACGTCAAATCTACGTTTTCAACATTTTCATAGCCGTCAATATTGACGTTTTAATTTTTCACAAACCTGTAAAATACGTCCCAGGATGGAAAAAACGTCCTACAGGACGTCAAATTCCAGGCCTGGTAGGTGTAACTTGTAAGTATGATTTCTTAAAGGAGCGGGCTCACGAGGGGACTTTTTGACTTTTCAGATTGATTTTTATTCTGAATTTAATGAATTTAATTTACAAAATCTGTAATTTATGTGGTTTGTTGAACGATTTTAAGCTTAGAAATGTACTAAACTGAGAGGAAAACCCCCAACACCTCACACTCTCTAATATCTAGCAATGTTTTTGAACATTTTGAAAATTCAGTGAAGATTTATGGCAACTAGCCCAAACATAGGTCAAAGAGTCCCCTCTTTAGACAACTTCATTTTTTTAAATTACTATATATATGGAGGATGTTAAAAGAGGGTGGTGTCTTTTATTAATATATTAGTATCCTTCTTGGTGCATGGGTGTTAAAAATTCTCATCTGATTCCCGTTTGATTGGTTCTTTCATTTCAGTTTTATACTAGCATTTGCATCGAGATGTGCAAAGGAATGTCGAGAGGATAAAAATATTGAATCTTTTTGCAACTAAATGAAGCATCTGTAGAATCATGAGCATTTTACTTAATATAATTTGTTTTTTACAGTGCGGAAAGCGGGAATCCATTTTTTTCAAGTCATCGGGGAAATCCATTCCCGGCTTCTGCTTTCCAAGGTGCGGAACACGGAAATAGGAAGTTCCAAGTTCTTAATAAAACTTTCTATATTTTCGACTTTTGCTTTCCGCAGTGCGGAAATCGTAAAAGTATTTGTATCATATTTTTTTTATCTTATTTCCCGATTTCTACTTTCTGCATTGCGAGATGCGGAAATCGAAACTCTGATTTTTCTCTTCACAATCTTTGTTTTGATCTGCTTTTCGCAGTGCGGAATGCGGAAGCTGGAAACACTAAATCCAAATTTTCCCAATAATTTTTCTAAAGTTTTTATTTGCACACCTTCATCTCAGCTGTTTGTTTTTCGCTAGATCCATGGTCTAGATTTGTTTTGATATTGAGGTTTTGGCTATATAGTCTGTTTGAATTTTTGAGGTTTTTACCATTTGTTTTACCTGTGTTTTTACTATGCCTGGAGATTTATGCGCTTTCTTTTCGCTCGAGCTTACATCTGTCACTGGTTTTCAAAGCTTTCTACCAGTAAGTTAACTCCTTACGATTGTTTATCCTATTACTTTTACACTGTAGTAAGTTTTGACCAGGTTTGCCAAATTTCGGGCATAAATGGCATCTCTGGGTCGCAGAAACATAAGATCAAAAACAACTCTGTGAGAAGAAAGGTCCAAGGACCCAAACATCGAAGTCTTCACAGACACTAGTGGGTGTATTTCTGAAAACCAATATTTGGACTAGTCGAGAATCTATTCTATTTTTGATAATGATGATTTCTCAGGCATTCCTCGTAACCTGTTGGCTTACATCAGAATTCAGAGGTCATAGATCCATCTAATTGCCGCCATACCATGATTTATGCCCTACACAGACGTGGTGAAGTGGGCACTCGACGACGCTAACCTTGAGGAGCGAGTTTTCGATGACCACATTGGCGTTTTTATGGCCTTGTTCAACCCTAATATTTTTTCCAAGGCTTACGCGCTTGGAATCCTGAAACAACTACTGAGTCGTAAGTTCCTTAATGAAGCAATCTCTCGTTTCGATTATCAAGATGTGGTGAAATCATGGATGGAAAACCCTACCCTGTTTATTCCATAACTAGGTAATATCTACACTTCTTCATGGTTCAGGGAACCATTTTAACTGCTCGCAACCATGTTTTGCCGGTTATATGGTGAGGCAAATTACACATTTTTCAAAGTAGAATGGGTTCCGGTAGCCTAGCATATTCTTCTTACAGGTGAGTCCTTCATTTGGGCTCAAATATTATTTGTTAATTTGCAAGAGCAAATTGATAAATACCAGAAAGCCTCGGAAAGCAGAAAACCCCAACTTTACATGTCGGCCTATGTCATGGACATTTTTTGTGCGACTTCATCATTTCCTGACCTAGGTTGGAATTGGAAGAAGAATTGTCCACTCGTCCATATTTACTACTCTGACATATGGGAGAATAATTTTGTTCCTCGCGTATATGACATCTCCGACCTTTTCTTAGGGTCTGTTAACTTTTCATATGCTTAGCTAAGACATCAGTATTTCATTTCATTTTCATAACAGAATCATGTACACAGGATCACTGAAAGAAACAACATCACAAGAACAACCCAGTTTATCCTGGGAAAACCCTAAAGGGAAAAACCAAGCAAAAGCTTCCTCAATATAGATGCCCCAAAAAGGTAAAAGATAAAACCAGCAAGGAGATCAAAAACCTGATCCTCCTCCTTCTCCAGCTACTTCTCTCCTCCACAAGTGTGCTACTCAAGTGAGAGTGTGTGCTCAAATGAGGAGAGCTACACCTCTATTTATATTCATCCGTTCACTTCAATTAACTCATCCGACATGTAGGCTCGAGTTACACATGTAGGCTCAAGTAACCACACTGGGGTGCTAATGACCCACCTTTACAATGAGAGGGGACAACCTCATGACTCTTATTAGTTCTCCCGATTAGAAGCATTGGGGTACAAGATAATACAAGTGGTTCTCCCGGTAGGACCATCGGGGACCACAAAAGATACATATAGAATATTCTTCGAAGTTACAATATGTCAACACTCCCCCTTAACGAGAAGGGTATTCTACAACAACATCAACAACAACAATAGTAGGAGAGAGATAGAGGACATCATCAACATCATCAGGGTAATACATCTATAAATCATTGGAATCTTTTCAACATCATATAGTCTTCGTCTTCAATTTTCAACGACAATAACTCTTTGATCAGCATCAGCATCTTTTGACCTTTTGATCAACAACATCTTCAACACTTTGACCTTTTGATCAGCAACACCTTCAGCAACATCTTCAGCACTTTGACCTTTCAAACATCAACATCTTCAGCACTTAGACCTTTCAATCAGCAGCAACATCTTCAACACTTTGACCTTTTGATCAGCAACAATATCTTCAGCATTTTGATCAGCAACATCTTCAGCACTTTGATCTTTCGATCAGCAACATATTCAGCGCTTTGATCTTTCGATCAACAACAACATCTTCAACATTTCAATCAGCAACATCTTCAGTACTTTGATCTTTCGATCAGCAACAACTTCTTTAGCATTTTGTTCTTTTGATCAGCAACCTAATCGATAACATCGTGATCAACACCATAATCATACTTCAATTCTCAAACAGCATCATCATCATGATATTCTGATCTTTTGATCAGTATGTCGTCATCATCACATACTGATCATTTGATCAGTACGTTATCATCATCATACTCTGATCTTTCGATTAGTACATCATCATCGTCATACCTTGATCAGTCATTAGAGAGAATTTGAGGTAAAAAATGGGCCTCAAAAGGACCAAAATGTACTATAAAAATCAACCAATTACATTCTAGTAGATGACATCATCCCCCATGGTTGAGGTGGCACTGCATGAGTTAAGAATGTTTATTTGTCACATTTTCTATGGTGGATGAAAACCCATAGTTAACCAAGTTAGTGGTATAAGTACTTTTAAGTCATAAAGTGAAGTACTCACAATAACAGTGATTTCACACTTTCTCATAAAATAATATTATTGTTATTTTCAAGTAAAGTACTCACAATTCACTTTCTCATAAAATAATATTATTGTCATTTTTAAGTAAAGTACTCATAATTCATAAAAATGTCTTTTCACATTTTTTTATAAAATAATATATTGTCATTTTCATGTATTTTCATTTTAAATTATATATTCACTCAATTGTTTTTAATATCATAATGTCAAACTAATATATATATAATCTTGTACTTTTAAAATAAATTAAATTTATGAATGATATTTATATGAAAAAAATATTTTTATGCATATAAATTAAATTCATTTTTGTTTAATTTTATTTACAAGTTCAAGACAAATAAATGCTAAAGGACAATAAATTTTTGGGAATTTACAATGAATCTTAGTCACATCATTGTAGAGTTATTTTATTAATTTTATTTATAGTCAATTTAAAAAAGTAACTCAACCATGGTTATTTATATTGTGCATAAAAAGTAGTGTAGGAGGTGAGTTGTCTTATATACCTACCCCATAAAACCCTTAACTCATAATATTTTAATATATCTTATATTTTTGTAGTACATCTCTTAGGAGGCCCATTTTTTACCTCAAATTCTCTCTAATGACATCATCATCATCATACTTTGATCTTTCGATCAGTACATTATCATCATGCTCTGATCTTTTGATCAGTACATCATCATCATCACACTCTGATCTTTTGGTCAGTACATCGTAATCATCATCATACTCTGATCTTTCGATCAGTACATCATCATCATCATACACTGATCTTTCAATCAGTACATCATCATCATCATAAAAACATCATCATCATGAAAACATCAAAATATCATCATCATCACACTCTGATCTTTCGATCAGTACATCATCATCATCATACACTGATCTTTCAATCAGTACATCATCATCATCATAAAAACATCATCATCATGAAAACATCAAAATATCATCATCATCACACTCTGATCTTTCGATCAGTACATCATCATCATCATAAAAACATCAACATCATCAAAACATCAACATGATCCTTCCTTTCGGAATTACAGGATTTAGGTCTTTACGGAGTTACTAATGATCCTTCCTTTCGGAATTACAGGATTTAGGTCTTTATAGAGTTACTAACGATCCTTCCTTTCGGAATTACGGGATCAACACATTTGTGGAACTCAGATAATCCTTCCTATTGGAATTACGGGATCAACACATCTGTGGAACTCAGACAATCCTTCCTATTGGAATTACGGGATCAATTCAATGATCCTTCCTTTCAGAATTACGGGATTTAGATCTTTACGGAGTTACTAACGATCCTTCCTTTCGGAATTACGGGATCAACACAGATGTGGAACTCAGACAATCCTTCCTATTGGAATTACGGGATCAACATATCTGTGGAACTCAAACAATACTTCTTATTGGAATTACGGGATCAATTCAATGATCCTTCCTTTTGGAATTACAGGATTTAGGTCTTTACGGAGTTACTAATGATCATTCCTTTCGGAATTACGGGATCAACACAGATGTGGAACTCAGACAATCCTTCCTTTAGGAATTACGAGATCAACACACGTTCTCGAGTACCGAAGTCACCGGATCCGTTCTGAACCGAAGTTCAAGGATGATACAATCCTACCACATTCACGAGGACCGAGATCTCCGGATACATTTTGAACCGAGGTTCAGGCATGATGCAATCCACCACTTTCATGGGGGCTGAGACCTCCAGATACATTTTGAACTGAGGTTCAGGGATGATGCAATCCACCACTTTCACGGGGGCCAAGACCTCTGGATACATTTTGAACCGAGGTTCAGGGATTATGCAATCCACCACTTTCACGGGGGCCAAGACCTCTGGATACATTTTGAACCGAAGTTCAAGGATGATGCAATCCTACCACATTCATGGGGGCCGCGCTGAGACCTCCGGATAAATTTTGAACCGAAGTTCAAGGATGATGCAATCCCACCACATTCATGGGGGCCGAGACCTCCGGATACATTTTGAACCGAAGTTCAAGGATGATGCAATCCCACCACATTCACAAAGACCGAAGTCACCGGACCTATTTTGGACAGATGTCCCAGGATGATACAATCCCTCTTCATTCTCGAGGACTGAGGTCACTGGATCAATTAAGGGCAGATGCCCAGGTATGATACAATCCCACTGCAACATCACTACTCCCCCTTTCGAGGAAGGTTCTTCCGAACCTCACCAAGCTTGTCTCGAAAGTGTTCGAACTTTACTCGAGACAGAGGCTTCGTTAGCACATCAGCAACCAAACCATCATCATCTACATCTTCAGTATGTGAATACTGAACTATCACCATCTGTATCTCTAGTATGTGAATACTGAAAGCATCATCATCTATATCTTCAGTATAGAAATACTGAAAGCATCATCATCTCTATATTTAGTATAGAAATACAGAATCACCATCATCTGCATCTACAGTATGTAAATACTGAAACATCAGCTATATCTTCAGTATGGGAATACTTAAACATCATCATCTGCATCTTATCTCGTATGTAGAAATACCGTATTTCTATGTGTTACGACGGAACACAGGGTTCTCTGTCATCACAACTCTGGTTATCAGATAGAATCATTGTAGTATCCATCTTCAGTTCAAAGAGACCTGTTATCAGCTTCTGAAGCCAAATTGCTTCACAACTTAGCAGAGCAATCTGCTATGTATCTTGCTTCAGCCATGCTACGAGAAAGATTGGACTGTTTCCTGCTAAACCATGAACTCATAACAAACCCCAAACAAAAGCATCTACCTTATGTGTTTTTCCTGTCTGAGATACTTCCAGCCCAATCTGCATCTGTGTAGCCATACAATCTATACTCATGGCTACCATCATAATATAAACCAAAGTCTATTTCCCTTTCAGATATCTCATCACATGTTTTGCAGTTACTAGGTGAACCCGTCTTGGTTGAACAAGATATTGACTTAAGGTGTTCAAAGCAAAACAAATGTCTAGTCTGGTATTTGTTAAGTACATCAATGACCCAATGATATGTCTGTAATGATTCATATCCACTAACTCTGATGAGTCATCAGCTAACAGCTTCAGGTTGGAGTCCATGGGTGTGGTCATGACTTTGCATTCCAACATATTGAATCTCTTCAATATCTCTACCGAATACTTTCCCTGGTTGAGAAAGATTTCTTCTGAACTTTACCATACTTCCAGACCTAGGAAATAATGCATTAACCCAAGGTCTTTCATCTCAAATTCTTCTGCTAGTTTCTTCTTGCTTTCCATGACCTGTTTCTCATTTCCTATCAAGGATAAGTCATCCACATATAATAACAGGATGACAAGTTCATCTTCTACAACCTTGAGATAAAGTTAGCATCAGCTTTACTCTTGGTAAATCCCATGCTTGACAAGAAACTATCTATTCTTCCATACCAAGCTCTGGGAGCTTGCTTCAGGCCATAGAGGGCCTTCTTCAACTTTCATACGTGATTCCATTTGGCTTCAACTTCAAATCCTCGTGACTATTCGATGAAAAAACTCTTTTTCAATCATACCATTAAGGAAGGCTTGTCTTTACTTCACCATGGAAGAAACTACCATGATAGTTCTGAAGGAAGTGTACCTTACTTCCTGGAGTAAGTGTCTCTTCAGAATTAATTCTCTCTTTCTGAAAGAAACCTCTGACCACAAATATTGCTTTATACTTCTCGATACTTCAGTCAACTGCATGCTCTATTTTGTATATCCATTTGGAGGATACAATACTCCTTCCTTATGGTTTGGGAACTATATCCCATACATCATTCTAGTATTCTTTCATCATGAGTTTGTCTTGTCATATCATCAACATATCCTAGTCTTCTGCATTCAACTTTGAAGGTTGGAACCCACTTTACTCTTGGTAAAGTCTCGATTTATCAAGAAGCTGTCCATCATGTCGTACCATGTCGAACTCAGATATCTTTTGTAGTCACTCCCCCCGAAGTGGAGTATTATCTTCCTTCTTCATTCTGTACAGGTGGTTCTATGCTTGATATATACTGGTAAATAGAGTATGTCATGTCATAGTCTATTCCTTCTGAGGCAAATCACGAACCTTTCTTTGTACACTTGTTCTTGTAGATCCATATGGAGGATACTATGTACTTCCCTTTATGTCTCAAAATCATATCGTATACATCATTCCCCATGATCAACTGTTATTCTTTGACCATAGTTTCTTTTATAGCATTCTTTTCTTCATCTTGAGTTATCTCTCATACCCATGGTGTTCTTCATCCTTTGAGGTGGATCTACTGCTTTCTGAAGCTCTTTCTTCTGTCATGGTGTATCTGACCCTGGGAGCTTTAGATTCATGTTTATTGGATTGTCATCACTTGTTCTTTAGAACAAGTCTCGTCCTTTTTTTCTTGTAGGAGGTTTTACAAGACCTTTCCTACAATTCAAATGCACTAGTTGCATGGTTAGAACTATTTCATGAAACATATGCATAATGACAAATTCTTATGCATCATGCAACTATTTATCCAATACAACATTCATCCATGTCTCACAAAAACTTTCTAGATGCCTTCCATCTCTACCATGACATCATTTAGATTGTGCACTAATCCAATATGTCAGCAAAGAGGTTTGATAAGTAGCACTGGAGAGTTGTATAGCACCATGAGCTACTTACCCATCACATGCATATTAGTAGTATTAATGTAAACAATCTATCATGCATAACACATCAACTGAATATAATCAAATGTATAACAAAACAATATCATGAAATGACAACTGAATACTTATCTTTTATTTGTTTCGTGGGTAGACTCCATCTTGATCATTCTGCTTTATCATCTTCTTCATTCATGAAATCATCATTTCTTATCCAAATGATAAGATGAATAAGAGGTTCTTCAAGAATTGAGTTTTTCATATTCCTCATCGCTTGAGGGATCTTCTTTGAATGGTGAGAGCTTGATCTTCAATTGCTCCCATCTTCTTCTTCTCTTCTTATTAGTCGAGTTGAAAGTAATCACTTACTTTTGGCATACATTCTTCTTTTACCGCTTCAAGTTGTTCTGGATTCTAGATCTTCACATTCTTCAACTATTTCCTCAAAGCCATCTTTTGATTTAAGTTCTTATCTTCAAATAGCTTGATCAAGGAATCAAACATCTTCGGTGTCTTTAGGGAAGACACTTGTGGTATAAGTTGATCCATGATTGAATCAACAATGATCTTCTTGGCCTTGATCAAGTTCTTCTTGTGTAAGGCTTTGAGCCTCATCTTCATATGGAACTGGAACCTCTCTACTCATGTATGTGTCCAATTCATTTTCTTCAGAGAGATCAAATACTTCCATGATTGGAAGTTGTCAACTGATGTGATATATCACTTTGAAATGAGAACCTCAAATGAAAATAGCAAAAGATTAGATCTTACCGATTTGAGGTGTCCGTCCTGCTTCTAGAGCTGGCTAATCTAAGGCTTGTCAGAAAAACCCTAATTTTTAAAACTTGAAATATTTTAGATCTGATTGGATAGAAAGATATATCTCTTCAAATGGAGCTTTCCAATGTACTCCTTTTCTGAAAACAATGGAGGGAAGCTCCCGGAACAGGAAGCCCTAGTTTTCCAATTTCTTCTCCAGAAATGCCTGTCACTGTTTCTGTGATATCTCCGAAATTCCTATTGCTTTATGTATGACATTTTGCACTGAGGTAACCTCGCATGTTCCTGATCCAACACCATAGGTTTCATTATAATTGGTTTCACCAATTGGGATTTATGATCATCTTCCTAGGGTGACCTGTTACAGGATTGTTCAGAATAACGAAGTTGTACAGCATGCCACATGTCACTGGTTCATCTTCTGACTCTAATATATATAAAATAGAAAGTAAAGTCCATGTTTTTCTATAACATCTTCAGGAATTCCATTTGGACCTAGGTATCCCAAGCTATAGCGATTTTATCCAGGTCTCCTGTTTTGGGATGAATTCTAGAAGAGGCTGGAACCATAAGTTGGAGGGATCATATCTCCCAGAATATAGTGAATCTGAAGTTGAAGTTTGGATACAATGTACATCAGGATTTTATCTTTGGACTTCGCAATTTTCAGCTCCTGAAACTTCTCCAATCGCGGGATATAACGAATGTACCAAAACTTAGCAGTTTTAGTATTTAGGGTTTTTCTGGCTTAGGGTCAAACTAGGGTTTGACTTTCCCAGAGTTTCACCCAATCAAAAATATGGATCCAGGTCTCTAAAACTCAATTTTCATGAGGAGATAAATCCTATTCTAGGCTCACTCAAAAATTCTTCTTCTGCAAGAAGCCCTAATTTCTTCCGGGGAGAGAGAGAGGGCTATTTTTCCTTGTGAAAGATGTCTTGTTCAGGTTAGCTCTGATACCATGTTAAATTTTCATATGCTTAGCTAAGACATCAGTATTTCATTTCATTTTCATAACAAAAACATATACACAGGATCACTAAAAGAAACAACATCACAAGAACAACATAGATTTATCCTGGGAAAACCCTAAAGGGAAAAACCCAACAAAAGCTTCCTCAATATAGATGCCCCAAAAAGGTAAAAGATAAAACCAGTAAGGAGATCAAAAACCTAATCCTCCTCCTTCTCCAGCTACTTCTCTCCTCCACAAGTGTGCTACT
>LPNX010512206.1:483111-537908 GCA_001517045.1 Pseudotsuga menziesii | reverse complement strand
CTATTTATATTCATCCGTTCACTTCAATTAACTCATCCGACATGTAGGCTCGAGTTAATCATGTAAGCTCGAGTTACACATGTAGGCTCAAGTAACCACAATGGGGTGCTAATGACCCACCTTTACAATTAGAGGGGACAAACTCATGACTCTTATTAGTTCTTTCGATTAGAAGCATCGGGGTACAAGATAATACAAGTGGTTCTCCTGGTAGGATCATCGGGGACCACAAAAGATACATATAGAAAATTCTTCAAAGTTACAATATTTCAACAGGGTCCATGTATCATAAGATCTTCAAGGACGATGCTCCAGCATTTTAATTTAGATCCAGGGATTTAATTAGTTTGCATGGAGATTGGTACGTCGGGGATTATTTCTCTTATTTTAGAATTTGGGGAAGAAACACCGTCCATTTGTTGTCTAGAATTGTTCCAAACTGCATGGTCTTACAGGAATTTGCCTTTCAAACGGTCATCGATGGTGCCCATAAAAAATTGCCTAAGCACAAGAGGAAGACTTGTCCTAATTTCCCTATGTATATAGATTCTTTGGCTATATAGAATTCTACCCATGCAACTGTGCAACTGTACTGGGTAAGGAGATTACAACTATGAAGCTGGGAGAAGCTATCGAAAGGATGCATGATCCTAAGGATTTCCTCGCTAGCCTTTTTTCTCAAGAAAAGGCTAAGTTCAATTATACACATGAAGATTTGACAGATGATTCCATGTACAGGGCATTTGTTGATTTTCGGGAAGCGCTGGAAAATATCATTGTTCCAGAGGTAAAGTCCTATTTTTTCAAATATAAGAAAGAAATTAAGGAGTCTACCATTCATTTTAGAAAATTGAAATTTGAAGAAGAGGAAAAGGTTGTAAGGGAAAACATGGATAGAGAAACAAGACAACAAGCAACAACAAGTTCTGCTTCAACATCCCAGTCCAAAGACAAAGGCAAAGTTGTCATAGAAACCCCTGGGAGTGCTCACTCTTCCCAAGAGATGGAAGCTCTTCAAAGAGGGGAAGAATTCAAACAAGGTCTATCCAAGCTCAGTGCTCAGCTTCAAACACATGTCCAAGAGGCTGAACCTCAGCCAAAGAAGAAGAAAACTCAGCTTGTTTCTCAGCAACCACAAGTGACTAAAGCATTAGTGGCTCAAACAAAGCAAATACCTCAGCAGGTACTCAAAGATCAACAACCATTGCAGATAGCTCCACTTTCCCTTCAAGAGCAAGTGCCTCCTCAAGTTCCTGTTATTTGACAGGCTGAGCCTCAACCCCAGCGTGAGATTGAGATCCATGAAATTGATAGTGATCTATAGGAGGAGACTAGGAACCCCACTTGCATTGTCAATATCTTTACCTCCGGGACATCTTCTGTCCCTGTTTCACACTTTTTAGGAGATTGTTTTGATGCTTTATTCCCTCGGTCCTCTTTTTCCCATGTGGATTTAAAGCCTATTGTTGAGGACGCTTCTAGAGATCCATTAGTATCAGCAGAATTGCCCAGTGATACTCCCCCTCCTTCCCCACATGTTTCATCAATTACCCATACATCTTAGACTCCCAACACATTTTCTTGTATCCCTTTTTCCCAAGTGGAAACCCCTTCCATCTCTACTATCCCTTATTCACAAACTAAAACCCGTATTTCCACTTCTTCCACTTCCCTCATATCTATCGTCCCTACTTCTGCCTTGGACATTTCTCCCCTTAATGTAGAAATTATGGTCTCACAATCAGAACCTCAGTCATCAACCTCACCCCAAAAAGAAGCCCTTTCAATTGCAGAAGACATGGAAGATTTTGGAGAAGATGCAGTTGTTTCCTTAGGGAAATATTTTTGGAGCAAGAAGGACAAGGCCATTTTGAAGAAAGGTTTGAAGAGAACAAGAGAAGGCACACTCAAACATGTGCCTTCCTTTGATCAAATTGTTTGGAGAACTGATTCCCCTAATGAAAAGTAAGGAGCATTAGATACAACAGTTGCTATGGGAGCCTTTGCAGGGGCTAACTATAACTCAGTTTCCCAGCTGACTAAAGATCTCCTCAGTAAGGAACATGAACTACAAAAAGAAAGAAAGGATATGGAAGCAGCTGAGGCATGTCACCTTAAGGATATTGAGCTCCTTAAATAAGAGCATCAAGATAAATAGAGACAATCAGAGAAGAAAATCAACAGTCTCAAGCATCATATTAAAAAATCGGAGGTTGTGAACAAGCAATAGCCTAATCACTGTCACGTCCCCATGCCTCCTATTGGAAAAGAGGACGCGACTACAAGCTCAAACACCCGGGCTGAGAGCCCCATGAACATGCGCCAGTATAAAATTTGCTGAAACAAAATTCTTAAACAGAAATTGAACTAAAATATGCACATAGGATTGTTTATCATGCACAGATGCAATTTAATCCTCATACACAGTGGAAAACAATAGCATTCATACATGCATGTATTCAACATGTTCATTTCATTTTCATTAACAGTAAATATAGAATTGCAGAGGTAAAATACACAAGATCACTTATCTTATGATGAACTCGATCCACAACCAGCTACGTCGCTGCAACGTTCCACCCAACCATAGGCCAGCGTGCTCCTTTATCTCTCAGCAGCGCTGCCACCCCCGAGCTGGGCATGATTCTCCAAGGAATAAGGGAACTAGCAGGCTTACACATAGCCAAGGATATGCAAAACACAGCCAAGCCAACACAGTTGGGTTTATCAGGCCATTAAGGAGTTGGGGAAGGCAAATTGCTAAGCTGGTGAGCTCATTACAGAGCTAAGGACACCTACACCAGAACTAGCCTGACCTCTAAGACACCCATCCACACCCAACACAAGGAATCAGTCCCTTCTCTGCTACACAATCCCTCAGGCCCTGCATTCCCTTCCAGTGCTATTCAGGGGTGATGGAGAAGAAGGCTAGCCCTCTAGCTCTGTCTGTGTGGTTTCTAGTCACCAGGTTTATCAAGCAAATCTAAGCCAACATCCCTGCTCCTCTCACAGTCCGAAGACCAACCATTGCACCCAAGCAACTAAGTCAGCTGTCACAGCCTAAACTGGAAAACGACTTCTAAGTCATTATTGGCCCTATCGTGGCCAAAATGACTCTCAGGCGAATTTTACAACAGGCCACTGAGCGTATTAGTGCACACAATCCACAACATGGGGAAAATCAATAGTCCCAAAATGTCTCGGCATGCTCTGTGTGTGAAAAGAACAGACTCCCGCCCCAAAAATATAAAGAAAACCACAACATTCACAATGTGTGTGTGTGTGTGTGTGTGTGTGTGTGTGAGAGAGAGAGAGAGAGAGAGAGAGAGAGAGAGAGAGAGAGAGAGAGACCACAGCTACATAGCAAATCGTGGATGAATGGCGGCAAGTGGAATCTCACAGGAAGAACCACGGTTCCGAATTCAACATTAAAGCAATAGGAAAACAATTACATGACCATACCCATCCATGAGACAGCTGAAAGCATGAATGGCCCTTCACAGCAATTCGTGGGTGAGAGAGAACGGCCCTCAGCTTGCTGCTTCAGTCGAAAAACCAGGAAAATTCTTGTGCGTGAGAATGGTGGGCAGACAATGGTTCTGCATGAGGATGAATAGACAAAATAGTGGGTAGAGTGGAAATTGCATGCGTGAAGATGAGCAACAATGGCAAGGACACGAATTTTGGAGGGCGTGGGTGAAGAGTGCATTTTTCCTTTCCATTCAGAAGTCAACTGCTGGGTGGAGTGTGTGTGGAGGCATGGACTGACAGTCCTTCCACCCCCACTCCCAAAATCAATAACTGCCTCAACTAACAGCAGCAATTATTAATTGTAGGTGGTTGGGTAAGACAAGGAAAGAAGATACATGGGTAATTTGCCTTATTGGCCAAAGTTGACAATTTCCCCCACATCCCTATCCTTGTGAAAAATCATGCCCCTTTCGATTTAGTTGTCGCGACCGTAGCTGGTTGTGTTCATTCAATTATTCATAGATGCATATTTACATGATGACCAACATAATATATATGGTGCATGCCCCGATATGCCATCGGTGACAATTTAAATCCAAACATAGCTTTACTGATCAATGGTGGGGCCTTGGCCTTTAGCCCCACACCATTATCATTACAATTTATACATCATATACATCTAATGTAACGGGGTCAAAACTGGGACATTACAATCACAATGCTACCCTAGAGAAACAACTCAAAGAATTACAGATATCTTCAACTGCCTCATGATTTTCAACATTAACAGGTGAAGAATTTAAACAGTTGGCTTGTAGGGTAAATGAGCAGTATCATAAATCCATGATCAACTTGTATACAGGGTTGTGTGAAATACACGAACAGTACAAAACATTTGAAGAACAATCAGATGTGTTGCAGGATCATCATACTCAGAAAACTGTAACAATTAAGGCGTTGGAAGATTTGATTGGCTGCAAAACACATATCAGAGACAGACCAAAGGATATGCCAATCATGGATAAACTTCATTCTAAGAAAACCAAAGTGACAATTGAAACTTAGGGAAGCATCATCCAAGATGTCCAGGAAGCATGCAAGCATAGGTGAACAACTTCAGACATTTTACTTAATTTCTTAGGGTTTCCTATGCTAGAACCGATCAAAGAAGCATCACCCCCAACCTAAATTTAGATGACGTTAAATGATCTTTTATTGCAGCCAAGGAGAAAATTCAGGGTGTGATCCAGCTTAACCTATAGGAGATCACGACCTGGATCGAGACACCTAATTCTGTGATGGTTAGGATAGAGGTTTATGTTGGTAAATGGAAAACGGTGAAGAAGAGGGAGATAGGATTCGAGATTCAGAGGATAGAAATACATCTAGAACCGGCTAAATCTTGCGACATTGATTTCTTGATTAACATAGATTCCAAGTGGCATTCCGCCCTTGGCCAAACTTAAACTGCTTGATCTTGTAATCCCACACATTGGGAACTTTCTTTTCTTGTAATACTTTGTAATATTCTTTAAAGGGAAAGATTTCCCAAGTAGGGGAGAATAATTTTTGGAAACTAAGCCTAGGAATTTATCGAAGGATAGACTACCAACCACATTTGAGGAAAGTTGTGATTTTTGTACTATGTATGCACCATGTATGCACCATGGAACTTTTTCGCTACAATACTAGGGTAACATTCTTTGCATATCGAGTAGACATGCATATCAGCCAGTTGGTCCATTTTTTTTTGAAATCGTTGATGTGCATCATCGAGGTAGGTGTTCAATGGATTTAGCATAGGGGATGGAAGGTAAGGTCTGTCAGAAGGTTGTTCAAGATAAATTGAAGAATACATATCCATAGGTAGACGAGCAGCTATGTAAAGAAGAAGTTGTTTCTTGTTGTTTTGATCGCTGTTCTGTGCATATACAACTCTTCTTTGCGCATTGGCTTGTTCATTGTCATGAGCCGACATAATGTCTACAAGAAAACTGTAAACTTGTTAAAAACTTAGAATCTTTGATTGCTGGCAGCGACACATTTTCTATATGTATTACCTGCAAAGTCTATGGATATAAAGCATAAGATATAAAGCAAATGTTAACTGATTGCATATTGAGAACTAAGAATGTACCTTAAAATAATATTTATGGAGTAAGTATTTAGTTTCAAGTCCTAGATTGATGATTGTAAGAAAGCAACAATATAGAAGAGCAAAGTGTAGTATGAGAAATGATATATGAAGAAAAAACATTAAATATAACTATTGTTCTGTACAAAAGAATGCAAAACTATGCTAAGAAAGAAGAGAACAAAGTTGTTTATTTTATAAATAAACACAATAGAAAATTCGTATTGTATTCAAAAGTTACCATATAGGTTGTATCAACAATTTAGGTAAAAAACGTTAAGTGATAGCTTGTACAGTCCCTTATGAGATTGCAAAATAGAAGTGTTATAAGGGAGTTAAAAAAAATACCCTGCTATGTTGAACAATGAAATAAGGACTTAAAATTGAGAATTCAAGGCATTCATTACAGACAATAAAGAATGCTTAAGTATTAGGTCGAAAAAACCTATATATTTAAATGTACATCTGAAATTTCCGATTATGTGTTTTCAACCATGACAATTACAACTTTTAGGCATGCAATTCCACATAAGGTCTTTGTTCTAACTAAAAGAGTAAGAAGTAATTGTTTGTTGCAGATCCTATGGACTATTTCAACAATTGATGTTGCTTCAATTGAGAGAAGACAAATGTCATTTGTGGAAATTCCCATGAGTTGGTTTGCAACATTATCAAAAGCTATGACACCATGAAGGTATCCAGTGACATCTTCCAATTCAACCTTTAGTATGTATAGGTAGTCACATTCAAGAAACTCTCCATCACATTTACTACACTGCCAAATGTCTCCAACTTCATGGGAAATCTTTTTCATGCATTGTATACTATCAACAAAAAGAGGGCATGCAAGGAAATGAAAGTCATCCATTTTAACATTGGTGATGGTGGCAACAAGAGAGTACCAAACAGGTTTTTCATATGGTTGAAGAGTTTGTAGCTCATTGATGGTAATGATTTTATGAGGAGTAGAATGAGAGGCATTGAATTTTCAGCTCAAAGATGGTGATGTTGAACAAAATCCATTGTCATGAAACCATCTCTGCAAAACTAAAGTTTCTTCAATATTTTGATTTATAAAAATAGTAGTGTTTGAAATAGTCCCAACAAATTTTCCATTAAAATCTGTAACACGACCGCCTTTGATTGCTACAGCTGGAGGAGTAGGTAAACCACGAAGGTTGGCAAGCTCGGATCCTTCAATTTGGCAATGCTCTCCCCAAAGTGTTATGTCAATACTATAGCCTGGCATGTCACGAAGTCCAATGCTACAACATACAATCTCAACACCATCCCATTTTCGTATCATGGATGTAGGTGAAACTGAAATGACAAGTCCAACAAGGTCAACCATGGAATTGACAAGTATAGTTTGAATCTCCTGAATAGTTTTAAAGTTAAAGCAATATAAAGGTATTAAGGGGTATTCATCTAAGCATCGTTGAATGGTTGAATGGTTGAGGAGGAAACTAGGAAGATCTCATTATGGCTTTTGAGATGGTTGAAAATTGGATTGGATGCTTTTACTGTGGCATTTGATACTATGTACATTATTCCTATTTGTATTTGGTCATACAAAGAGAGTGTCAATTCATTGAATGTAGATATATGTATTTCATTGTGTGAAGCATTAGCAAGGTCAAATCCAAACACTTTTCTAGACCCTCGTTGGTTTCCATATTCATGTATGTTTGTCTTGGCAATAACTAGATCTTAAATGTTCCAAACTTTGCTAGAAGAGGAGAGTGATGTGAATGGGATAGTCGATGCATGCACAACATGGTTTTCATTTATTGAGCTAGGGTTCACTGCGACAGAGGAACTACTCTGCAAGGGAGAAGCTATAGGTAAGTGGTAAGGTGCAGGATCTCCAATAATTGCTGCATTGACTGTGACAACTTCGAGTGGAAGCAATGCGATAGTCCTATGAGAAGAATTATGTTAGAAAGTAATGGGACAGAAAAACATCGGATGCATGAACAGTGTGAAAATGAGTAAGTGGGAAAAAACAAAGAGGAAATTAAATGTACATTACATTATGTATATTGTTGCATGCACATTGGGTAACCTTGATTATAGTTCATTATTTTAGTTGTCCATTTTCTACAAGAGTACTATATATAATTGGAAGCAATAGCTCATGCTTGTGAAGGTCGTCTAAGATAGAAATTTAGAACCGAATGGATGATGAGTTGACAAATTTCACTTGGTTTAATGAGGAGACCTGTACCAGCGAGAAAAGGTTGACAACACCATGTAGCAAGAGTGATATAGAATCTTCAGTTAGCATAGTCTCCATAACGTGATGGTTATTTTTTCCTGTGTAATGAAACAGAGCATGAAGAAAAAAAAATTGCAATGTAACATATTCATGTGACCTAACTAAACTGCATATATAAAAAAAATTCTTCACATGAACATATGCCATGAGTTTGGTTATTGTTATTCATTATCTGTTCTAAATATTAAATGTGGACTGTCACAAACATAGAACCACGCCTTATCGTTTTTCAAGCTTACAGAAGATATTTTAAACGTGATAAAACAGTTGGAAAAATAGTGCAGGGCTTTTGAGGCAATATTTTAATCTATTTTCTCTATGTTTTCTTGGGTGAAAGTTGAAAACTGTAAAGACAACCAAAAGCTAAGATTAGAACGCACAACTAAAATTTCAGAAATAGGAAGTTTCGGAAAGTTTGGATTTGTCTTTCCGGCTTCCGCATTTTGCACAGTGGAAAATAGAGTTCGGAAAGAAATTTATTTGAACTAAAAACGTATTGAATTTCCGCATTCTGCATTCTGTACTTCAGAAAGCGAAAGAAAAAACAACTGTGAAGAAAAATAACAAAGCTTCGGTTTCCGCATTTCATAGTGTGGAAACTGGAAGTCAAAAAAAAGAGGAAAAAAAACCGACAAAGATTTTTCCGGCTTCCGCATTTCGCATGGCGGAAAGATAAAGTCAGAAAGAACGAAAAATTAATTGTGAACATGTAACTTCCAATTTTCGTTTTCCTTACGGCGTAAATCGAAAGTTGGCAAGAAAGTTTTTTTGACAAAAAATGAAAAGTCTGGAATCCGCATTCCGTACTTCGGAAGGTAGAAATCGGAAGAATTTTTTTTTTGCGAATAAAATATTCAAAGTTTTGATTTCCACATTCCGTAGTGCAGAAACCGGAAGTCGAAAAAATGAGATAATAAAAAAAAATACAAAGACTTTTTCGGCTTCCGCATTTCACACAGCGGAAAGCACGAAAAGTTAATTGCGAACATGTAACTTCTGATTTTTAGGATTGAGAATAATTGTAAGAGGTTATTAATTTTTGATGGCCTTGAAGCTTAAGGCTAACTTCATTACCTAAAACAAGTGCAGGCCCAACAAAGCAAAGCGAAATAGTAAGAAATCAAGCTTACATAAGATATTTTAAATGTCATAAAACAGTTGGAAGAATAGCGCAGGCCTTATGGGACAAGGCTTTCTGTGTGTTTTCTTGGGTGAAAGTCGGAAACCAGAAAGACAACCAAACATTGAGATTAAAGTGTGCAACTGAAACTTCGGAAATAGAAATGAAAATCGACTATTTTCCAAATTTTCTAATAAAATTTGCTCAAATTTTGTAGGATTAAAATTCTTTATTCTTAAAATCACCAAATTATCTAAAAACTATATAAAACACTTCAAAATTTGAATATTTTAAAACAATTGCAAAACAATTTATGATTCAAAATTTGATTAATTTGATTAATTTGATAATTAATCAAATTAGCCAAAATTTCTACACTTTAAAAGACTTAAGGATTTTTAAATCTTTTATACTTTATTTATATAAATTATAATTATGTAACAAAAGGAGAATCCTGATAAATTCAATGGTGATGATTACTTCACTGCAACATATATGGTTAAATTTGTTGAAGTTGAATATTAAAACGTAGCGAAAAGAGAACATTCAATGGTGATGACTTGCTTCATTGCAATATATGGATTTAAACTTGTTGAAGTTGATTGTCAAAGCTATAAAGGCCTAGTCTTGCTTTGGCGTTCAAGAAAACACCTTACCTCATCACTCCACGTGGAATCAACATTATCATTAAAGTGAGAGAACCGTTTAATTCACAAAAATATTTACATTTATGAGTGTTTCCAATCCCGTTAGTTGACATGGATTTGGTGTTTCCAGACTTTGCATTCCACACGAGGGAAAGTGGAAGTCAGAAATAAATTTGTTTGAACTAAAAACGTATCGAAGTTTCGCATTGCGCAATCCGTACTTCGAAAAGTGAAAAGAGGAAGAAAACATTTTTGCAAAGAAAACCACCAAAGTTTTGATTTCTGCATTCCGCAGTGTGGAAACCTGAATTCGAAAAAATGAGAAAAAATTAAAAAATAATAAATACTTTTATGGGTTCTGCATTCCGCAAGGTGGAAAGCAGAAGTCAGAAAGCACAGAAAGTTCGTTCCAAGTATGTAATTTCCGATTTCTGCATTCTGCACAGTGGAAAGCAGAAGTCGGCAAGAAATTTTTTTTGATGAAAAATAAAAATTTTGGAATCCGCATAGGTAGAAGGCGGAAGCCGGAAATAGATTTCCCCGATGAGTTAAAAAAACAGATCCTCGCATTCTGCACTTTAGGCTGAGTTCCTTACCTAAAAACAAGTGCAGGCCTAGGAAATTCATTGTGGGGTTTACTAGTCAGTTTCCTAAGAAAAATATAGGTGACATACTTTCCTTTAGAGCTTCAGCATTCATTTAAATATTAACAGTATGATACATGGACCTCACTAAGCTGGAACGACGAGAGGGTTAAAATATAACCATATACAAGACTCACTTATTCAAAACATAACATGAGTATTACACCATTATGAAGCCACATAACCAATACAAGTCACAGTCCTTTTGCAATAGAGCAGGAGTCATAGTCAATTAAAACAAAGCAAGGGTGTTTCACCATCTCATAAGCAACATTTTCATTTAGCCTAAAAATTGATACCTATCATTTTATTGACATTTAAAAAACCTCTTTAGACATATACATATATACCATGAGTTAAATCGATTTGAGGAAATTTAAAGATAGTAACAGAACCTGATTGTAAGGTCAAATACGAGGAAATTTTTTTTTACCACAATGAATGTTCAAAACATTTAAGTAGACTGAAGGAATATGTCCAAATTTAACAAGGTGCAAAAACCTCTTTTGGAAACTTTCTAGTGTAAACGAAGCACAGCAAAATCAATATAAGAAAAGCAAAGGAAAACAATAATAAATAGTGGTTACCTATATCCTTGTATATATGTGCAAAGCAAAGGCGGTGCAACAACAAATGTGGTAAGTCGAGTATTGTAACAAGATATTGCAGATCGTCATAAGGTGAGCCAAAATCAAGACATAGGCCCATGTCTAAATCAAATGACTAACTTTCTTGCATTAATGGAGCAAAAATGCATTGATGAAGCATTAATGTGGATGAAGGGACATGGGAAAAGTGTATTCCATCGACCGAAGCAGCAATGAAATGAAACCATGACCAAATTGACCCCACAAACCGTGAGCCTAAAGCCACAAAAGCCATGAAGAAAAAAATAGCCTAAACCCACAAAAATTGCTGGAATAAAACTTTCGCAAAATCCTGGGCATAAAATCTTGACAAGGGATATGCCCAATTGAAATAAATGGACTGCAATGAAGGATAGTGAAACCCTGTATAAAAAAATATTCTAGGATCGGTCATTTAGGGCAACAGATAGAAGTGTAGTGAAAAAACGCAAGCCACTTGTTAGAAAACCATCATAAACACCAAGTGGGAAGAAGGATCCACAACTGGAAATCAATCTATCAAGTCCATCAATCCATTCACGTGCATCATCGACCGTAACACATAGGACACATGTGGTCTACAGAACAGAAGTTCCGGGATCGAGATTGCAGAATCAGGGACTCAACTAAAGTGCAGTACAAAAAAACCAAAATTGATCAACATACGTGCATGAAAAAAAATGTTAGGACAATGAATCCATCATGCGAAGCAGTAGAAATCGACATAAAGGCCCTTCTTTTCGCCCTTCTTTTCGACATCTTGATTGTTAGAATTGATACATCCGCAACTATTACGAAATGGGAAATGGCGAAAGAATCCTTCTCTGATCAAGAAAGTGCAGGAGGAGATTGAGTCGCCTGTCAAAAAACGTGGCCATGTAAAGCCGTCTGACACCCGTTGAACACGTGAGACGCAAGACACAACACCTTTTTAGTCCCCATTCGGTAAGCCGCAGAGACACGTGTTGGAATTTTAGTGTTCAGGGAGACGAGGAATCTTCTGAGACTGCGACTCCATTTTGAAACACCTTCGTTATAATTAAGTGATCATGTATAATGATTTTACCTTTGGTCATATTAATTTATGTTTAGTAATATATCGCGCTTCGGCTAAAGTAGAAAAACTTGTAAATGTTTTTGTTAGAGTCAATTTTGTAACTAATCCGAGCTCATTGCAATAATTTTGAATTTTTAAACATTAGAATTTAAATACATAGACATATTTTTGAGATGTATGGAGTTATTGATCATGGCACTGTAATTTTAATAAGAATTTATTGATTTTTTTCATTTTTTAATGAAATTTTGACATTATATATAGTTTTGCAATAAAAATATAATTTATAAGAAATTGTGTTATGTTTTTAACAATATTTTTAACAACTATTTTTTTTGAAAATTGATACCATTTTATATATTTTTAGTTTTTATATTGTGTAGATATAAAAATTTACTTAAACAAAGTATATATATAGATATTTCAATCGCTATATTTTAAGCATTGTTAACCAACAAAGAAAAAACAAATATAACTATAAAATAAAATAATGACAAAGAAAACAACAGTGAAAAGACTCTCATACATTCTTACTCTATGGTTATGAAAAGCAAAAAAATAAAGCAAGAATTTAATTATCTAAAATATAATAGTAATAGGTGATCAAGATGGTGAATACAAAAAAGCTTAAAAAAAATGTTTGCCAATAAGTTGACAAAGATGAAGTGGTACAAAAGGCTATAGAAAGGATGAGAAAAATATGAACATAATCTTTATGGTTAACCTGTTGTTCAATCTTAAGTGCATTTCACTAGAAAGCAGGGTAATTTTTAGGGGCGAAATTTCGTTAATTGACTATTTTTTGGGTGTTTTTCAAAAAATAATTCGCTATTTGGTAATTTTTAGTGTTTAATATCACCTATATTTACATAAAATATGTTTTTTTATCGTAATATTCGCCAAAATTTACACCTTTTAGTATTAATTTTATGTTTCATATTTAATATTTGCCTACCTATCTATAAACATGTTTTTTTCAATCCAAAACAATCACCTATAATACTATACTTAAGTATAATATTGCAATCCTTAAAAATACCCTTCTAGAAAGGCTTTAGGGCATGTAGTGGAGGATAATATCGATAATTTTCAACCACCACATTCACTCATGCATATAACATACTTATAGCTTTGATTTGTTTTTCAATATTAAAAATACATTATTAAGATTATTTGAAGTTTGACACTAGTTTTTTCAAAGGGATTTAAAAAAAAAATTGATGTAAACATAGGATAAGAATTGGGACCCAAATTCCTAATCGGATACAAACATCTTAGTAACATGATTAAGTACTTTAAAAAAAGTGCAAATCCTGCATTGATTGATAAAATTGAAAAATTAAAATAGACAACAATAATGTTATTGGCTTTTTTTTATGATAAACATGCAAGGAACCTAAGAATGTATTAGAAAATGCATTGAAAGAATTATCATCATTTGACAAATCAAGAAAGATCGATGTTTAAGTTGTTCATTAGGTAATTATAACAATGGTTGTTGAATAAGGAACTTCAAGAATTTGAATAGTGATAATGATATCAAAAGTGTTCCATGTTTCAAGCAAAACATCAATAACATACTAAATTTAAGGTTGACATAGATGAAAATGATGGAATTCCTTATTGGGATGTTAATTGTAGGTTTGCCTACCAAGATAGACTTTTAGAAGGTGCTAGAGAAAGCACACTGTATATTTAAATGGGAAAAACCTTCTTGTTCTAAACCAAATCATAAGAATTTTTATCTGATGCTTATCTAGAGGCATTCATGATGATCATTGTAAGCCAATTATGGAGATTATACAAGTAGAATGACTAGAGGAATTTCAAGAAAGAAATCCTAATGTTAGGAACACCATTATCATATTTGATAAATTGAAATTGTGGTATAGTAGGCTGAACACAGTCCACAAAACTTGCTTTTGTTGGTATCATGTTGAATTTGAGTTTAAATGCATTAGTAGCTTTTTGTAAAAGGAAATGGCAAGGTGACCCTCCTCCTCCCACAATGTGTGATCTTATTTCAATGATATTAAGCGCACATAATCTAAGATGATTTTATTAAAATATCTATAGGTGGAAGAAGAAACCCCGAATGAGGTAGTTTGACATTGTCCCATAGGAATTCTCCTATGGATATTGCACACCTTAGATTATCAAATATCATTATCGGATGGAGGAGATATGCGTATGTTTCTATGAATCCATCCTCTTCTTTGGGATATTTAGGACAAGTATATAAAATGGATGTTTTTCTTGAGAATGATATCCCTATTTCAAATTCATGGAGAAGTTTCAAACACAAATTTATAAATAGATCAAACACTCTTATAAGTCCAAGTATAAATCCTCCCAAATTTAGAAAATATTGTGAGGTATTTGAGATGAGAACAATCTTATTAGTGGTATATTTTGCTAAGAATTGCAAATTTGCATCAGTTTGTTTAGACACTGTGCTTTTCAAGTATTTTACGTTTACTTTCCACATATATATTTTTGTATGTTCCTTGATGTCCCTCCCATGAAACAAGCTTGGTTTCCTTTCTCAATTTAACTAGTCTATACATCCACCAACTTATTATTTTTTAGCATCAAGTTTGAAATTTTAATAAGTCAATTTTTTCCTATAAATGTATAAATCTCATTGAATCACTTCAATTCTCAAAATGCTAACTCTAAACCTTATGAAAAGATATTTGTAACAAAATTTTGTTTATCCTTTACGAAATTATGAACATGTAAATTCTCTCATTCTTTCTAGTAATATCTAGATATTCCTAAGATTTTCTCTAAATCCTACAATTCAACTTAGAAGAATTGAAAACATGATTATTTTCTTGTTTTACATGTGTTAAAAGTTAGTTCCATATCTTTTAACCACTCATTTCCCTTCATTATTTTTATGAGTATATTGTCTCCAAATCCACATGTATTTCCTTACTGTTAAGTCAAAATTTTGTTTCTTCAATTTTGGTTTGATTTACATTTTCTTTCAAGGCTTTAATTTACTTTATTTTGATTTTGCCCTCCTTTTGGGAAATTTTGTTTAGTGTTTATTTGAAATTTTGAGCTTGCTTTACCAATTTTGAATTTTAAGCCATAGGTTTGTTTTTGTTAAATGAATTTTGAAAGTCATTTTATCAAATGGTGGATTCACAAGGCATGGCTTGACCATACCTATCACTCAAGCAACTTTTAAAATCCACAAAAAATGCCAAAAAACTGAAAAACCGCGAGAAAATAGCACTAGAATTATTCTTGTAGCGCTGGGGTGAAAAAACAATAAAGGCGCGCTACAAGAATATCGCGGCCTTCATTTTCCCCGGTTTTCAAGTAAAATTTTGTCACGATTTCAAATGATGATCGACTAATCCTTTGTTATGAGTGGTTTGCTATGTGTAAGCTACGGAGTTATCATGATTCTAAGTGTTTCCAAGTCATGAAGCAAATCGTGGCTATCATTACTCTTAAGGCGGTTTGGTTTGACAGTTAGCAGTAAATTTCAGTCTAATGTGGCATGATTTGTCATTTACATGCACGATCAAAGGCGAAGGAGTTTGTGAGGTAACCATAACCTCCTAAAAAACTGAATTGTGTCGCTGCAGAACAGAGGCAAAGTTATGAAGGCTAACAGGGAATTAGGGCCTTTTAATTCCGATATTTGCAGTGAAATTGTTCATTGAGGGACATCTGTACATTCGAGGAGAAGCATCTGACAGCTCAGGATGTGAGTTTAAACCAATGCAATTGATCAGTTAACAAGAAGTAGCTTCTTGAGACATGAATGATCCAATTGGGGAATTGCTGAAAAGGACAGAGCTCGCAGATGGTTTAATTCTAGAGAAGACAACCTGTCCTTTAGGTGTGCTGCTTATAGTTTTTGAAGTCCAACTAGAAACTCTGTTTCATTGATATATACTAATTCGGGAGTTGAAATTCTTGCTTTAGCTTCCAATGCTGTTCACAAGCTTTGGAAATAGCAGCGTATTGAGCCCAATTCCACTGGCAAGGCAACTACTAATGTTCCGCCTCAGTTATGGCATCCTGCTAGTGGTATACTGATGACCAATGATATAAGTGACACTAACCCGAAAAATGCTGTCCCATGCTTTGCATTATCAAAGAATGACTCTTATGTTATGTCAACCTCAGGAGGGAAAATGTCCTTGTTTAATATGATGACATTCAAGACAATGACCACCTTCATGGCATTACCACCAGCAGCAACTTTTCTTGCATTCCATCCCCAAGACAACAACATAATTGCAATTGGAATGGAAGACTCAACGATTCTGATCTATAATGTTCGAGTTGATGAGGTGAAGAGCAAACTCAAGGGACACCAAAAGAGAATAACAGGACTTGCTTTCTCTCATGTATTAAATGTACTTATATCATCAGGGGCCAATGCACAGCTTTGCATATGGGGATGCATATGGGGAATAGATAGTTGGGAAAAGATCAGAAATATGAAACTCAACTTGCTATCTATGAAACCGCAAAACTGGAGCGCCTCAAACAGAGGATTCCTTACGAGTCTCTTTCTGCGCCAATATCAAATGCTACATACTCATGTGATAGTCTGCTAATTTATGCAAGCTTTTGTGATGGTGTTATTGGAGTTTTCCATGCTGATACGCTTAAACTATGGTGCAGAATTGCTACTTCTGCTTATCTTCCTCATAATACTATCTTTACTGTATACCCACTTGTTGTTGCAGCTCATCCCCAAGAGCCAAATCAATTTTCTCTTGGGCTTACAGATGGGAGTGTAGTTGTTTTGGAGCCTTTAGAATCAGAAGGGAAGTGGGGGACTGGACTACCTGCTGAAAATGGGGTAGTCAGCAGTGTCATTATTGTGCCAAAAGCTGGAACTCCGGGTTCATAGCAAGGCCCCAGGTGAGCAATCTCATTTGTCACAAACTTAAACAACAACATTGTGTGCAGTCTTGAATTTTACAGGTGGTGAGATCACATGTTAAATCCTGGCATCTCCATTTAATCTACTCAAGTGCAACAGTTCAATTGTACATTGGTCCTAAAGCATGCAAACGTTTATGAAATAGTGCATACTTTTATTCATAAGCTTCCATCAATCCCCTGTTCACAAGAAAATGTGCTGTTGACATATATGAATTCTAGTTCCCCTAGGCCACAGCCAAAAAGAACACCAGAACCTCAGCCAGAGTCAAAGTCAGAGCCAGAACCAATGGATATTCCAGATGAGGCACAAAGAGAAAAAGAACTTGGAAATGCAGCTTATAAGAAAAAAGATTTTGAGACTGCTATCCAGCATTATACAAAGGAAATGGATTTGGATGATAAGGATATTTCATACATAACAAATAGAGTAGCTGTTTATCTGGAAATGGGAAAGTATAAAGAATGCATCAACGATTGTGACAAGGCTGTTGAAAGAGGGAGGGAGCTACATTCAGATTTTAAAATGATTGCTCGGGCTTTGACTAGAAAAGGAACTGCATATGTTTAAGACGGATAAATGTTCTAAAGATTATGAACCAGCAATTGAAGATTTCCAGAAAGCACTTACAGAACACCATAATCCAGATACATTGAAGAAGCTTAATGAAGCTGAGAAAGCAAAGAAAGATTTGGAGCAACAGGAAGACTTTGATCCAAAGTTGGCAGATGAAGAGCGGGAGAAAGGAAATGAATTCTTTGAGCAGCAGCAGTATCCTGAGGCTATAAATCATTATACCGAAGCATTTAGAAGGAATCCCAAGGATGCAGGGGTCTACAGCAACAGAGCAGCTTGTTACACAAAGTTTGGAGCTTTGCCAGAAGGTCTTAAGGATGTGAATAAGTGTATTGAGCTGGATCCATCATTTACAAAAGTGCTATGAGTCAGTTGTCATTTCAGTTATTAGTTATCTTTTTGAGAAGCTCATTAGTTAAGTGATTTACTATTTTTGGTAAATTCCATATTTTGTAATATTATAAACTTTTCTTTAACCCATCAAATTAGTTGAGGAGAGTTAGGGTTTTTGATACCTAACTGTTTTTTGTAAAAGTACTATTTAGAGAGATAGAGAAGTCATTAGAGGGGTTCGATTTTTGGGAGCTTTCAGGAGGTCTTCAAGCTCAGTTGGTTTTCAGACTTGTTCATGAGCAAGGTACAATACTCTTGTATGCAGTGGTTGATGAAACTATGAGATATATATGACTTTTACCCTTCAGATTTATGTATTGGCTTCATTTTCATCTTTTCTAGTTGCTTAAATTGATAGATTCATTGACTGGTTTATGTTATATTCTGGTAATGCCTGTCATTTATGTTGAACCTCAATACTAGAGTCTGTTTGATCTTGTTACATGTATCATGCATCTTCATCTTTTATTGCTTATGATTCAGTAGTTTCTTTACTTATGAATGTATTCCCTGACTGTTCTCAAAGTTTACAACCAAAAACACATTGCAGAAACCCTAAACCTGAATTTTATTGAGTTTTATATTTGAGTGTGTGTTGGCTTGTTTCTCTGGCCTTAGAAACAATTTCTGGCACAAACATCTTTGGCGCCGTTGCCGATGATGAAGCTGAAGCATATCTTCCCTGGGATACTCATCTATTTTACTGGTTTAAGAGGTGGACTAAAACCAACACTTTTTAATGGCTATTTTCACCAAGTTTGACACAGTGGCTACTAGAGGAGTTGGAAGAATTTGAAGATTTCAGTCATCCCCAGCTTTATGCAGCCCTAATTAATTTGAACTACTGTTAAAACATTTTTTTTTTCTTTCTGAGAAGAAGAAACTAAATCTCTCTTGACAAATTGATTGGCGAGTCCACTATTTCAAGATGCAGAGGCCAATGTCCATGGAAGCTATTGTGGCTCGAAGGTTTGCACCTTTAAATTTTTCTGATATTCCAGGTTTTCCAAATCCAGTACCTATTATGGATGTTTGGGGAGATTGTCTTCCATGGTTTAGAGAAAACAAAGAGGATAATCCATCAGATCACCTCATCAAATTTCATCAATGCATGGTCCAGTTAAATATCCAGCATGAAGATGTGCTCATGAAAATGTTCATGTATTCACTTGAAAAAGATGCACGAGATTGGTATTTTTCTCTTGCCGCTGCTAACATCTCTTCACTAAAAGAATTCCACACATGCTTTCGGAAGCATTGTAAGTATCTATACCCAGCTGAACTCTTTTTAAAAGATTGTTGTGAGAAGGCTGATGTTTATCATACAATTTCTGATTTAAAGACCCATGATGATGAGTACAGTCAAGAGTTCAAAACATATCACGAAGAAGTTGAAGTTTCAGAATTTGTTGAAGATGAGAAGGTAACATTTTTAGATACTGTTGTCAAGGAAGAATGCTATGATCATTGTGATAACCAGGTTGTTGTTTTAGGACAGTTTGAGGATTGTCCAAGTGATGAAATCAGTAAAGATGGTTTGAAACATTCTCATAACAATTTCAACAGCCTTTATAGCAGTTTGAATGCTAATCCTTTTGAAGATCAATCTCTAGTTCAACAAACTTTTGAAAATCAGTGTTGTGTTAAAGATCAGCTTTGTATTGAAGGAAAAGATGAACCTTTAGCATCATCATTCGAAATTTCTCATTATAATCCTTGCTATGATGAAGAGATTAGGGTTCCAAGACAAGCATTCTGTGGTGAATTGGATTCTATTCCTCTTGGTTTTGATACTAAATTTGATGAAGACCAGACTGTTCACAATTTTTCAGAAGTTATTCACATTCATGGTTATGATAAATCTGCTGTTCAAAATCATTATGAAGATGGTCTAATTTTTAATAAATATGATGATGAAATTGAAAAGAAAGACCCAGAAATCTGTGAGGAGTGTGATATGTCACAATCTGATCAGCAGATTCAAGAATGCATGTAGTCTATTATCCTTGAATAGCAAAAGCCAATGCATGATAGTCATTTATTGGAAGACAGTGCGGAAAAGGAGGTTCAAGGTGTTGACATTATTGGTGTTACTATTAAAAAATTTCAAGAGCAAATTCAGGCTGATCCTGATGTCTTTTATCACCAATGCCTGATTGATATTCATGGAACAAAATATTCTTATGGACAGCCAAAGCAGGAAGAGGTAACTTGTGGAAGTTTTTATGATCCAATAGCAGATTATTTAGAGTCAATACCAGGTTATAAATCTGCTATTTCAGAGACACTATTTGATGAAAGTGGGTATAAGTTGTTAAATCTCTGCTCTTCATGTTTTCCAATATTTCTGATTATATATATATTTGGAGTTGAAAACAAGTTTTGGTGGGTTGACCAAATTTTTTCTTGGTTACATTGGAAATCAGATTTCGATTTGATTCAATAGACGGAAGGTTCCTCAGGGAAAGAGATTTGATTTTAATTGTACATATATTAGTGTGAGTGAGATAGAATAAAGAGTCCATAGCCCAATGGAAGTTTGTAGACAGGTAGATAGAAGACAGAAGGCACTGGTCTATAGGTTCTTGAAGCCTCGCAGGGAGGACTTCATCCCGCAGCTGGAGCTAGATGTTAAGTCAGAATTTTGTTTCTTCAATTTTGGTTTGATTTACATTTTCCTTCAAGGCTTTCATTTACTTTATTTTGATTTTGCCCTCCCTTTGGGAAATTTTGTTTAGTGTTTATTTGAAATTTTGAGCTTGCTTTACAAATTTTGAATTTTAAGCCATAGGTTTGCTTTTGTTAAATGAATTTTGAAAGTCATTTTATCAAATGGTGGATTCACAAAGCATGCTTTGACCATACCTATCACTCAAGAAACTTTTAAAATCCACACAAAATTCCAAAAAGCTGAAAAACCGCGAGAAAATACCACTAGAATTATTCTTGTAGCGCTGGGGTGAAAAAACAATAAAGGCGCGCTACAAGAATATCGCGGCCTTCATTTTCCCCGGTTTTCAAGTAAAATTTTGTCACGATTTCAAATGATGATCGACTAATCCTTTGTTATGAGTGGTTTGCTACATGTAAGCTGCGGAGTTATCATGATTCTAAGTGTTTCCAAGTCATGAAGCAAATCGTGGCTATCATTACTCTTAAGGTGGTTTGGTTTGACAGTTAGCAGTAAATTTCGGTCTAATGTGGCATGATTTGTCATTTACATGCACTATCAAAGGCAAAGGAGTTCATGAGGTAACCATAACCTCCTAAAAAACCGAATTGTGTCACTGTAGAATAGAGGCAAAGTTATGAAGGCTAACAGGGAATTAGGGCTTTTTAATTCCGATATTTGCAGTCAAATTGTTCATTGAGGGACATCTGTACATTCGAGGAGAAGCATTTGACAGCTCAGGATGTGAGTTTAAACCAATGCAATTGATCAGTTAACAGGAAGTAGCTTCCTGAGACATGAATGATCCAATTGGGGAATTGCTGAAAAGGACAGAGCTCGCAAATGGTTTAATTCTAGAGAAGACAACCTATCCTTTAGGTGTGCTGCTTATAGTTTTTGAAGTCCGACCAGAAGCTCTGTTTCATTGATATATACTAATTCAGGAGTTGAAATTCTTGCTTTAGCTTCCAATGCTGTTCACAAGCTCTGGAAATAGCAGCGTATTGAGCCCAATTCCACCGGCAAGGCAACTACTAATGTTCCGCCTCAGTTATGGCATCCTTCTAGTGGTATACTGATGACCAATGATATAAGTGACACTAACCCAGAAAATGCTGTCCCATGCTTTACATTATCAAAGAATGACTCTTATGTTATGTCAACCTCAGGAGGGAAAATGTCCTTGTTTAATATGATGACATTCAAGACAATGACCACCTTCATGGCATTACCACCAGCAGCAACTTTTCTTACATTCCATCCCCAAGACAACAACATAATTGCAATTGGAATGGAAGACTCAACGATTCAGATCTATAATGTTCGAGTTGATGAGGTGAAGAGCAAACTCAAGGGACACCAAAAGAGAATAACAGGACTTGCTTTCTCTCATGTATTAAATGTACTTGTATCATCAGGGGCCAATGCACAGCTTTGCATATGGGGATGCATATGGGGAATAGATAGTTGGGAAAATATCAGAAATATGAAACTCAGCTTGCTATCTATGAAACCGCAAAACTGGAGCGCCTCAACAGAGGATTCCTTACGAGTCTCTTTCTGCGCCAATATCAAATGCTACATACTCATGTGATAGTCTGCTAATTTATGCAAGCTTTTGTGATGGTGTTATTGGAGTTTTCCATGCTGATACGCTTAAACTATGGTGCAGAATTGCTACTTCTGCTTATCTTCCTCATAATGCTATCTCTACTGTATACCCACTTGTTGTTGCAGCTCATCCCCAAGAGACAAATCAATTTTCTCTTGGGCTTATAGATGGGAGTGTAGTTGTTTTGGAGCCTTTAGAATCAGAAGGGAAGTGGGGGACTGGGCCACCTGCTGAAAATGGGGCAGTCAACAGTGTCAGTATTGTGCCAAAAGCTGGAACTCCGGGTTCAGAGCAAGGCCCCAGGTGAGCAATCTATTTGTCACAAACTTAAACAGCAACATTGTGTGCAGTCTTGAATTTTACAGGTGGTGAGATCACATGTTAAAGCCTGGCATCTCCATTTAATCTACTCAAGTGCAACAATTCAATTGTACATTGGTCCTAAAGCATGCAAACGTTTATGAAATAGTGCATGCTTTTATTCATAAGCTTCCATCAATCCCCTGTTCACAAGAAAATGTGCTGTTGACATATATGAATTCTAGTTCCCCTAGGCCATAGCCAAAAAGAACACCAGAACCTCAGCCAGAGTCAGAGCCAGAGCCAGAACCAATGGATATTCCAGATGAGGCACAAAGAGAAAAAGAACTTGGAAATGCAGCTTATAAGAAAAAATATTTTGAGACTGCTATCCAACATTATACAAAGGCAATGGATTTGGATGATAAGGATATTTCATACATAACAAATAGAGTAGCTGTTTATCTGGAAATGGGAAAGTATAAAGAATGCATCAACGATTGTGACAAGGCTATTGAAAGAGGGAGGGAGCTACATTCAGATTTTAAAATGATTGCTCGGGCTTTGACTAGAAAAGGAATTGCATATGTTTAAGATGGATAAATGTTCTAAAGATTATGAACCAGCAATTGAAGATTTCCAGAAAGCACTTACAGAACACCATAATCCAGATACATTGAAGAAGCTTAATGAAGCTGAGAAAGCAAAGAAAGATTTGGAGCAACAGGAAGACTTTGATCCAAAGTTGGTAGATGAAAAGCGGGAGAAAGGAAATGAATTCTTTGAGCAGCAACAGTATCCTGAGGCTATAAAGCATTATACCAAAGCATTTAGAAGGAATCCCAAGGATGCATGGGTCTACAGCAATAGAGCAGCTTGTTACACAAAGTTTGGAGCTTTGCTAGAAGGTCTTAAGGATGTGAATAAGTGTATTGAGCTGGATCCATCATTTACAAAAGTGCTATGAGTCAGTTGTCATTTCAGTTATTAGTTATCTTTTTGAGAAGCTCATTAGTTAAGTGATTTACTATTTTTGGTAAATTCCATATTTTGTAATATTATAAACTTTTCTTTAACCCATCGAATCAGTTGAGGAGAGTTAGGGTTTTTGATACCTAACTGTTTTTTGTAAAAGTACTATTTAGAGAGATAGAGAAGTCATTAGAGGGGTTCAATTTTTGGGAGCTTTCAGGAGGTCTTCAAGCTTAGTTGGTTTTCAGACTTGTTCATGAGAAAGGTACAATACTCTTGTATGCAGTGGTTGATGAAACTATGAGATATATATGACTTTTACCCTTCAGATTTATGTATTGGCTTCATTTTCATCTTTTCTAGTTGCTTAAATTGATAGATTCATTGACTGGTTTATGTTATATTCTGGTAATGCCTGTCATTTATGTTGAACCTCAATACTGTTTCTGTTTGATCTTGTTACATGTATCATGCATCTTCATCTTTTATTGCTTATGATTCAGTAGTTGCTTTACTTATGAATGTATTCCCTGACTGTTCTCAAAGTTTACAACCAAAAACACATTGCAGAAACCCTAAACCTGAATTTTATTGAGTTTTATATTTGAGTGTGTGTTGGCTTGTTTCTCTGGCCTTAGAATCAATTTCTGGCACAAACACTTACTATACCTGGTAGTGTGATCAACCATACTTTATATCACTTTCAAATCTTCCATAAGTTGTCCAATTTCATCCATATCCATTATGTTGGGGAACTCCTCGTAATTGCCAACATAAAATCTTGCATCACCTTAATATTAACTTACTTCAAGTATAATGAATTATCAACTCATCATTCTCTATGTGCAAGTTATGAAACTCCTCTCTATATTGGTATAAGGGCCACCGTATTTAATGTGTCATTACACTCTTACCCACCATAATAACTTTGCAACTTACATTGTTTTGGCACATTATACAACTCTAGTTTATGTAGTCTATGGAAATTGAACCCAGGTGTTAAAACAATTACACTCACAAATATTGCTAATTACACATGCAAATTACCCACAAATGAGATTGAATATGGAGTAGAACACTAATCTGTATTGAATAAGTGTACAATAGCCAACCCTGTGAAGTCATAGGCTGCCATAATAAATAATTACATGAGAGATTCGAATGCATAAGGATGCCATTTGAATTTGGTCAAAAGCAGGCTTACTAAATCTAAGCAAATCCCCCATAGGTGCATAAAGCAGTTTCCAAATCTGTCTAGGAGCTCACGAATTGGAAAAATAAATTAGGAAAGCTAATAGATGATGGAAGGACAAATCATACATGCTTTTATTAGGAGAAAAGAGTGGAGGATGATGAGGACAAAAAACAAGTTAACTTCACCTAGTCAAACTTTCCCAAATGCCTTAAAACTCAGAAAAAGCAGGCAATAAAGCAGAAAAAGTAGACCTGCTCTAGGAAGGCCAGGAATAAAGTAGATTTGATTCCAAGTGATTTCCCAAGTGCTCCATGACTCAAATTTAGAAACTTTGACCACTTTGGATGTGTTGAGGACAACTTGCATAAGGTGGAATATGGAAACTACGCAAATAAGACAAAAAATGTATTAATTAATGTCTAAGGTAGCTAACTATGGGTTGATTATTCTAACACCCCCCCTTAAGCCTGACTTATGAGTAAAATATCAAAAAATTATAGGCCCTAGAAACAACGCTGAGTCACCCTTTACATATTGCATGTCCATTTAACCAAGGAAAGAGGCAAAAACCTAGTGGCAAAAATTCTCCCTTAAACATGGACAGTAAAACAAAATTTGAAAATATTGTCATCACTCATGCTTCACAGCATGATCAACAATCCCCGGTAGTGATTTGAGATTGCTGAATGTCTTCTCACAAAAAACTTTGGTGAAGATATCTGCTACTTGTTCTGAAGATGAACAGAAGAGTAGGTGAATGGTGCCATCATGCACAAGCTGTCTGTTGTAGTGCATATGGATCTCAATGTGTTTGGTTCTCTGTCTCTAAACTAGATCATTACAGATTCGAATGGTACTCTAATTATCACAATAGATAGTAGTTGAGTATTCCGATTCGAAGCCACACTCACCAAGTAACCCCTGCAACCATAAACATTGAGTTGTTGCATTTACAACTCCTCTGTACTTTGCTTCTGTAGATGAGAGTGCAATGGCACTCTATTTCTTTCTTGACTAGCTGATTGTTCCTTCAGCAAGCATGAACACATATCCTAATGTTGAATTTCGATATGTGTTGTCACCTGCCCAATCACTGTCAGTAAACCCAATCAAATCAAGATCAGATTTAGCTTTGTAGAAGATCCCATGAGTCCTTGTTCCCTGAACAAAGTTGAGGATCCTTTTGGCTGCTCTCCAATGGATCTCATGAGGCTGATCCATGTATCTTGAAGCCACACTTACTGCATAATAAATATCAGGTCGAGTATGTGTAAGATACAACAAACATCCAATCAATTGCCTATACAGTGTATTGTTTACCATAGGTGAAGAATCAACTTCTTAAAGCTTAACTCCTAAAAGGAAAGGAGTCTTGCTTGGCTTGCAATCCTTCATGTTGAATTTGTTCAGAAAATCCAAGGCATACTTGGACTGATGTACTTTGATTCCTTGTTTGGTTTGAGCAATCTCGAGCCCCAAGAATTGGCTCAATAAGCCCAAATCAGTCATTGAGAATGCATGGTTCATTGCATCCTTCAAGGAGGCAATTTCATCCTTTGATCTTCCTGTAATGAGAAGGTAATCAACATACAAAACAATAATCATTAATGAACCATGAATCAGCTTCAAATATACATTTGTATCTGACTTGCATCGAACAAAATTCAGTGATAGTAGAAAGCTATCAATCTTGGCATACCAAGCCTTGGGGGCTTGCTTAAGCCCATACAATGACTTCTTTAGCCTGCACACAAGAGATGGATTAGTAGAAAATCCTTGAGGATGCTGCATGTAAATATATTTAGTGAGATCTCCATTCAGGAAATCACACTTCACATCCATGTGATGTTCCTCCCACTGCTTCGAAGCTGCAATGGCTAAGGCTAGCTTGATGGAGTCCATCTTTGCCACTGGTGCAAAGGTCTCATTGTAGTATATGCCATGTACCTGTGAGTAGCCCTTGGATACCAATCTGGCCTTGTATTTCAAAGGTGAACCATCAGAAATTTTTTTGGTTTTGTAAACCCACTTACACTGAACTAGCTTCCTCCCTGGGGGAAGATCAACCAGCTCCCAAGTGTTGTTCTTCTGGAGTGAGCTGAACTCTTATTTCATGGATGTTTCCCATATTGGATCATTTTCTGCATATTCATATGTCTATGGGTCTGATTCAACCATCAGATATAATTTCTCTGCAAACATAGGATCTTTCATGCACAGAGCACTCTCAAACTGAGATCTAGTCCTCCTAGGATCATTAGGATTTCCAGCTAGTTCTCCAGTTGCATGAATGGTATTTGCTGCCCATTTTGGTCTTGTAGGAATATTAGGATCTCTAATTAAATCATCATTATCAGACATATTATAATCAACAAGTTCAACTATCTCTTCACTTACATTCAATGGTTTTGGTGGTGAAGAGGATTCTACAACTTCCACTGCTACTAAAGGCTCTTCTTGGAACTGAACACTCCTTTCAATGAAGGATTTGTTTGTGCTCAAATTGATCAGCTTGTACCCTTTTGAATCTTTAGAGTACCCAACAAATAGACACTCTTGGCTTTTGGGCTGCAAAGCCTTCCTCTTTTTTGTTGGAATTCTAGCCCAAGCCCTTGAGCCAAAAATCCTGAAATGGGTCACATATGGCTTGTGCCCACTCCATGCTTCGAAAGGAGTCATACCATCAATATGTTTATGAGGCACCCTATTCTGGATATATACTGCACATTTTATAGCTTCAGCCCAAAACTTTGGTGGCAAAGTCTTAGCCTCCATCATGCATGTTGCCATCTCTTTCAGTGATCTGTTGTTCCTCTTAGAACCACCATTTTACTGTGGTGTGTAAGGGATAGAATGCTATATATGAATACCTGCATCTGCACAATATTGAATGAACTCAGAATTGACATATTCACCACCATTTTCAGATCTGAGGACCTTGAGTTTCCTCCCAGACTGGTTTTCAACCAAAGCCTTAAAGACTTTGAAAGACCATAAACTTCAGAATCGTGTTTCAGGAAGTAAACCCATCAATACCTGGAAAATTCATCTATGAATGTCAATGCATATTTGTCCTGACTCATTGACATATGAGAAAATGGGCCAGCAACATCACTGTGGATCAACTCAAGAGGTGCAGAGCTTCTCTCATGACTAGCTTTCTCAAATTTATGCTCTGGGTGTTTTCCTAAGATGCAACATTGAAAGACTCCTTTGGAAAAATTAATCTTTGGTAACCCTATGACCATTTATTTTTCACTAATATCAGAAAGATACTTATAATCAAGGTGGCCAAATCTTTCATGCCAAATCTTGCTTGCCTCATTGGCATGAATCAGAAGAGCAGAGGGGTTTGAGTAGGGTAGGAAGTGTGAGAACATGTATACCTTCGAAGTGTGATTTGCAATTCCTTTTGCAATGACTTTACCACTTGAGATCTCTGTTCTCTCAACTTCATCAGGGGAGAATATGACCTTCTTTGGAGACCCTATCTGGGTCATCTGATACACTGATAAGAGGTTAGAGGCAAGACCTGGAACATACAATACGTTGTTGAACTTACCATGGTCAATATCGATCCTCCCTTTGCCCAAACTTTCAGTGAGAGAGTCATCTCCTAGTACAATTGGTGGACCTTTCGACATGTCAAGTGAGGTGAATGCCTCCTTGGTCGAAACCATATGTCTTGAAGCTCCAGAATCAATGATGAAACCAGGTGAGCTTGATGTGCCAGCAACCAATGCATGAACTCTCTCTCTCTGCCTTCTGAATTTGATCCTCCTTCCCTCTACTTTGAGATTTTTGGAAGGGAGATGCCATTCTTCTCTAGGAGTTGGATCAGCATGTCTATTTGCTTCTTCATGCAGGAGCTTTCAGTATGATTTCCCTCACTATAGTATGCGCACTTGCTCATTTCTCCTTTGTTCTTCTTCTTCTGGGGGTTCTTCTTGGAAACTTGGGGCTCCTCTGGAGACTTGTTCTTGTCTCTCTTTTGCTTAGGTGGATTCTTAGCTTTCGTCATGCCTTTTGAATCCACCCTCAAATCTCTAGCAACCAGAGCTTGGTCTTTGGAAGGTTTGATGGTGCCCATCATCACCAATTTATCTTGTTCTTGTGTGAGAGATTCCATGAAATCTGCAAGGCTAGGCATTTTCCAGGCTTGAGCTGTCAACTTTGTGGCATAGAAGGTCTAGAAAAACACTGAATAGTGAGGGCCAAGCTTTGAGAGTATGGCCAAAACTAGTTTCTCATCCTTCTTTTCGATCCCACACTGTTTTAGCTGCAAAACAAGGGATTTGAACTTGGAAAAATAGAGTTGCAGGGATTCAAAGCTATTGGGACTCAGGGAGATCAATTCATTTTCAATTTGATGTCTCCTCGTCTCATCTGTCTTACCAAAAATCTCAACAATATTCTCCCATACTTCATTTGGTGAGTTTAATCTATCAAGATGGAAAAGGAGGTCTTTGGATATGCTCAGACACAGGAGACCATAGGCCTCATCCCTCCTGTTGTGCCATTTAATTTTCTATGCAGCTGCATTGGGCTCTGCTTTTGTTGCCATAGTAACTTTGTAGAGCCATTTCACTCTCAACAGTATCTCCATCTCTGCTTTCCATTCAAAAAATTTAAATGGAGTCGAGATGATCTTCTGAGATTGACCCATAACTCAGAAATTGTCCCTTCAGTCAGTAGAATGCTCCCAGTCAATGATGTCAAACCTGCAATAACAAATTGGAAGGAGAGAAATCCATCTACAAATTCTCTGATACCATGTGGAAATTGAACCCAGGTGTTAGAACAATTACACTCACAAAAATTGCCAATTACACATGCAAATTACCCACAAAGGAGACTGAATATGGAGCATAACACTAATCTGTATTGAATACGTGTACAATAGCCAACCCTATGAAGTAATAGGCTACCAAAATAAATAATTACATGAGAGATTCGAATGCATAAGGATTCCATTTGAATTTGGTCAAAAGCAGGCTTACTAAATCTAAGCAAATCCCCCAGAGGTGCATAAAGCAGTTTCCAAATCTATCTAGGAGCTCACGAATTGCAAAAATAAATTAGGAAAGCTAATAGATGATGGAAGGACAACTCATACATGCTTTTATTAGGATAAAAGAGTGGAGGATGATGAGGACAAAAAACAAGTTAACTTCACCAAGTCAAACTTTCCGAATTGCCTTAAAACTCAGAAAAACCAGGCAATAAAGCAGAAAAAGGAGACATGTTCTAGGAAGGTCAAGAATAAAGAAGATTTGATTCCAAGTGGTTTACAAAGTGCTCCATGACTCAAATTTAGAAAGTTTGACCACTTTAGATGTGTTGAGGACAACTTGCATAAGGTGGAATATGGAAACTAAGCAAATAAGACAAAAATTAGATTAATTAATGTCTAAGGTAGCTAACTATGGGATGATTATTCTAAAAACCCCCCTTAAGCTTGACTTATGAGTAAAATATCAAAAAATTATAGGGCCTAGAAACAAGGCTTAGTCACCCTTTACATACTGCATGTCCATTTAACCAAGGAAAGAGGCAAAAACCCAGTGGGAAAAATCCTCCCTTAAACATGGACAGTAAAACAAAATTTGAAAATATTTTCATCACTCATGCTTCACAGCATGATCATAAATCCCCAGTAGTGATTTGAGATTGTTGAATGTCTTCTCGCAAAAAACTTTGGTGAAAATATCTGCTACATGTTCTGAATATGAATAGAAGAGTAGGTGAATGGTGCCATCATGCACAAGCTGTCTGATGTAGTGCATATGGATCTCAATGTGTTTGGTTCTCTGTCTCTAAACTGGATCATTGCAGATTTGAATGGTACTCTAATTATTACAATAGATAGCAGTTGAGTATTCTGATTCGAAGCCACACTCACCAAGTAACCCCCGCAACCATAAACATTGAGTTGTTGCATTTACAACTCCTCTGCACTCTGCTTCTGTAGATGAGGGTGCAATGGCACTCTGTTTCTTCCTTGACCAGCTGATTGGTCCTTTAGCAAGCATGAACACATATCCTGATGTTGACTTTCGATCTATGTTGTCACCTACCCAATCATTGTCAGTAAACCCAATCAAATCAAGATCAGATTTAGCTTTGTAGAAGATCCCATGAGTCCTTGTTCCCTGAACAAATTTGAGGATCCTTTTGGCTGCTCTCCAATGGATCTCATGAGGCTGATCCATGTATCTTGAAGCCACACTTACTACATAATAAATATCAGGTCGAGTATGTGTAAGATACAACAAACATCCAATCAATTGCCTATACAGTGTACTGTTTACCATAGGTGAAGAATCAACTTCTTCAAGCTTAACTTCTAAAAGGAAAGGAGTCTTGCTTGGCTTGTAATCCTTCATGTTGAATTTGTTTAGAAAATCCAAGGCATACTTGGAGTGATGTACTTTTATTCCTTGTTTGGTTTGAGCAATCTCGAGCCCCAAGAATTGGCTCAATAAGCCCAAATCAGTCATTGAGAATGCATGGTTCATTGCATCCTTACCGGAGGCAATTTCATTCTTTGATCTTCCTGTAATGAGAAGGTAATCAACATACAAAACAATAATCATTAATGAACCATGAATCAGCTTCAAATAGACATTTGGATCTGACTTGCATCGAACAGAATTCAGTGATAGTAGAAAGCTATCAATCTTCGCATACCAAGCCCTGGGGGCTTGCTTAAGCCCATACAATGACTTCTTTAGCCTGCACACAAGAGATGTATTAGTAGAAAATCCTTGAGGCTGCTGCATCTAAATCTCTTTAGTGAGATCTCCATTCAGGAAAGCACAGTTCACATCCATGTGATGTGCCTCCCACTGCTTTGAAGCTGCAATGGCTAAGGCTAGCCTAATGGAGTCCATCTTTGCCACTGGTGCAAAGGTCTCATTGTAGTCTATACCATGTACCTATGAGTATCCCTTGGCTACCAATCGGGCCTTGTATTTCAAAGGTGAACCATCAGCAAAAAATTTGGTTTTGTAAACCCACTTACACTGAACTAGCTTCCTCCCTGGGGGAAGATCAACCAGCTCCCAAGTGTTGTTCTTCTGAAGTGAGCGGAACTCTTATTTCATGGCTGTTTGCCATCTTGGATCATTTTATGCATATTCATATGTCTATGGGTCTGATTCAACCATCAGATATAATTTCTCTGCAAACATAGGATCTTTCATGCACAGAGCACTCTCAAACTGAGATCTAGTCCTCCTAGGATCATTAGGATTTCCAGCTAGTTCTCCAGTTGCATGAATGGTCTTTCCTGCCCATTTTGGTCTTGTAGGAATATTAGGATCTATAATTAAATCATCATTATCAGACATATTATAATCAACAAGTTCAACTATCTCTTCACTTACATTCAATGGTTTTGGTGGTGAAGAGGATTCTGCAACTTCCACTGCTACTAAAGGCTCTTCTTGGAACTGAACACTCCTTTCAATGAAGGATTTGTTTGTGCTAAAATTGATCAGCTTGTACCCTTTTGAATCTTTAGAGTACCCAACAAATAGACACTCTTGGCTTTTGGGCTGCAAAGCCTTCCTCTTTTTTGTTGGAATTCTAGCCCAAGCCCTTGAGCCAAAAATCCTGAAATGGGTCACATATGGCTTGTGCCCACTCCATGCTTCGAAAGGAGTCATACCATCAATATGTTTATGAGGCACCCTATTCTGGATATAGATTGCACAATTTATAGCTTCAGCCCAAAACTTTGGTGGCAAAGTCTTAGCCTCCATCATGCATGTTGCCATCTCTTTCAGTGATCTGTTGTTCCTCTTAGAACCACCATTTTACTGTGGTGTGTAAGGGATAGAATGCTATATCTGAATACCTGCATCTGCACAATATTGAATGAACTCAAAATTGACATACTCACCACCATTTTCAGATCTGAGGACCTTGAGTTTCCTCCCAGACTGGTTTTCAACCAAAGCCTTAAAGACTTTGAAAGACCATAAACTTCAGAATCGCGTTTCAGGAAGTAAACCCATCAATTCCTGGAAAATTCATCTATGAATGTCAATGCATATTTGTCCTGACTCATTGACATATGAGAAAATGGGCCAGAAACATCACTGTGGATCAACTCAAGAGGTGCAGAGCTTCTCTCATGACTAGCTTTCTCAAATTTATGCTCTAGGTGTTTTCCTAAGATGCAACCTTGAAAGACTCCTTTGGAAAAATTAATCTTTGGTAACCCTATGACCATTTATTTTTCACTAAGATCAGAAAGATACTTATAATCAAGGTGGCCAAATCTTTCATGCCAAATCTTGCTTGCCTCATTGGCATGAATCAGAAGAGCAGAGGGGTTTGAGTAGGGTAGGAAGTGTGAGAACATGTATACCTTCGAAGTGTGATTTGCAATTCCTTTTGCAATGACTTTACCACTTGAGATCTCTGTGCTCTCAACTTCATCAGGGGAGAATATGACCTTCTTTGGAGACCCTGTGTGGGTCATCTGATACACTGATAAGAGGTTAGAGGCAAGACCTGGAACATACAATACATTGCTGAACTTACCATGGTCAATATCAATCCTCCATTTGCCCAAACTTTCAGTGAGAGAGTCATCTCCCAGTACAATTGGTGGACCTTTCAAAATGTCAAGTAAGGTGAATGCCTCCTTGGTTGAAACCATATGTCTTGAAGCTCCAGAATCAATGATGAAACTAGGTGAGCTTGATGTGCCAGCAACCAATGCATGAACTCTCTCTCTCTTTGTCTTCTGAATTTGATCCTCCTTCCCTCTTCTTTGAGATTTCTAGAAGGGAGATGCCATTCTTCTCTAGGAGTTGGGTCAGCATGTCTATTTGCATCTTCATGCAGGAGCTTTCAGTATGATTGCCCTTACTACAATATGCGCACTTGCTCATTTCTCCTTTGTTCTTCTTCTTCTGGGGGTTCTTCTTGGAAACTTGGGGCTCCTCTGGAGACTTGTTCTTGTCTCTCTTTTGCTCAGGTGGCTTCTTATATTTCTTCTTGCCTTTTGAATCCACCCTCAAATCTCCAGCAACCAGAGCTTGGTCTTTGGAAGGTTTGATGGTGCCCATCATCACCAATTTATCTTGTTCTTGTGTGAGAGATTCCATGAAATCTGCAAGGCTAGGCATTTTCTAGGCTTGAGCTGTCAATTTTGTGGCATAGAAGGTCAAGAAAAACACTAAATATTCAAGGCCAAGCTTCAAGAGTATGGCCAAAACTAGTTTCTCATCCTTCTTTTCGATCCCACACTATTTTAGCTGCAAAACAAGGGCTTTGAACTTGGAAAAATAGAGTTGCAGGGATTCAAAGCTATTGGGACTCAGGGAGATCAATTCATTTTCAATTTGATGTCTCCTCATCTCATATGTCTTACCAAAAATATCAACAAGCTTCTCCCATACTTCATTTAGTGATGTTAATCCATCAAGATGGAAAAGGAGGTCTCTGGATATGCTCAGACACAGGAGACCATAGGGCTCATCCCTCCTGTTGTGCCATTTAATTTTCTCTGCAGCTGCATTGGGATCTGCTTTTGTTGCCATAGTCACTTTGTAGAGGCATTTCACTCTCAACAGTATCTCCATCTCTGCTTTCCATTCAAAAAAGTTAAATGGAGTCAAGATGATCTTCTGAGATTGACCCATAACTCAGAAATTGTCCCTTCAGTTAGCAGAATGCTCCCAGTCAATGATGTCAAACCTGCAATAACAAAATGGAAGGAGATAAATCGATCTACAAAGTCTCTGATACCATGTGGAAATTGAACCCAGGTGTTAGAACAATTACACTCACAAAAATTGCTAATTACACATGCAAATTACCCACAAAGGATACTGAATATGGAGCATAACACTAATCTGTATTGAATAAGTGTACAATATCCAAACCTGTGAAGTCATAGGCTGCCACAATAAATAATTACATGAGAGATTTGAATGGATAAGGATTCCATTGGAATTTGGTCAAAAGTAGGCTTACTAAATCTAAGCAAATCCCCCATAGGTGCATAAAGCAGTTTCCAAATCTGTCTAGGAGCTCACGAATTGGAAAAATAAATTAGAAAAGCTAATAGATGATGGAAGGACAGCTCATACATGCTTTTATTAGGATAAAAGAGTGGAGGATGATGAGGACAAAAAACAAGTTAACTTCACCTAGTCAAACTTTCCCAATTGCCTTAAAACTCAGAAAAAGCAGGCAATAAAGCAGAAAAAGCAGACATGCTCTTGGAAGGCCAGGAATAAAGCAGATTTGATTCCAAGTGGTTTCTCAAGTGCTCCATGACTCAAATTTAGCAAGTTTGACCACTTTGGATGTGTTGAGGACAACTTGCATAAGGTGGAATATGGAAACTACGCAAATAAGACAAAAAATTGGATTAATTAATGTCTAAGGTAGCTAACTATGGGTTGATTATTCTAACACCCCCCCTTAAGCCTGACTTATGAGTAAAATATCAAAAAATTATAGGGCCTAGAAACAAGGCTTAGTCACCCTTTACATACTGCATGTCCATTTAACCAAGGAAAGAGGCAAAAACAGAGTGGGAAAAATCCTCCCTTAAACATGGACAGTAAAACAAAATTTGAAAATATTGTCATCACTCATGCTTCACAGCATGCTTAGCAATCCCTAGTAGTGATTTGAGGTTTCTGAATTTCTTCTCGCAAAAATTTTTGGTGAAGATATCTGCTACTTGTTCTGAAGATGAACAGAAGAGTAGGTGAATGGTGCCATCATGCACAAGCTGTCTGATGTAGTGCATATGGATCTCAATGTGTTTGGTTCTCTGTCTCTAAACTGGATCATTGCAGATTTGAATGGTACTCTGATTATCACAATAGATAGCAGTTGAGTATTCAGATTCGAAGCCACACTCACCAAGTAACCCCTGCAACCATAAACATTGAGTTGTTGCATTTACAACTCCTCTGCACTCTGCTTCTGTAGATGAGAGTGCAATGGCACTCTGTTTCTTTCTTGACCAGCTGATTGGTCCTTTAGCAAGCATGAACACATATCTTGATGTTGAATTTCGATCTTTGTTGTCACCTGCCCAATCACTATCAGTAAACCCAATCAAATCAAGATCAGATTTAGCTTTGTAGAAGATCCCATGAGTCCTTGTTCCCTGAACAAAGTTGAGGATCCTTTTGGCTGCTCTCCAATGGATCTCATGAGGCTGATCCATGTATCTTGAAGCCACACTTACTGCATAATAAATATCAGGTCGAGTATGTGTAAGATACAACAAACATCCAATCAATTGCCTATATAGTGTATTGTTTACCATAGGTGAAGAATCAACTTCTTCAAGCTTAACTCCCAAAATGAAAGGAGTCTTGCTTGGCTTGCAATACTTCATGTTGAATTTGTTCAGCAAATCCAAGGCATACTTGGAGTGATGTACTTTGATTCCTTGTTTGGTTTGAGCAATCTCGAACCCCCTAGAATTGGCTCAATAAGCCCAAATCAGTCATTGAGAATGCATGGTTCATTGCATCGTTCAAGGAGGCAATTTCATCCTTTGATCTTCCTATAATGAGAAGGTAATAAACATACAAAACAATAATAATTAATGAACCATGAATCAGCTTCAACTAGACATTTGGATCTGACTTTTATCGAACAGAATTCAGTGATAGTAGAAAACTATCAATCTTGGCATACCAAGCCCTGGGGGCTTGCTTAAGCCCATACAATGACTTCTTTAGCCTGCACACAAGAGATGGATTAGTAGCAAATCCTTGAGGCTGCTGCATGTAAATCTATTCAGTGATATCTCCATTCAGGAAAGCACACTTCACATCCATGTGATGTGCCTCCCATTGCTTTGAAGCTGCAATGGCTAAGGCTAGCTTGATGGAGTCCATCTTTGCCACTGGTGCAAAGGTCTCATTGTAGTCTATACCATGTACCTGTGAGTATCCCTTGCCTACCAATCTGGCCTTTTATTTCAAATGTGAACCATCAGCAAAAAATTTGGTTTTGTAAACCCAGTTACACTGAACTAGCTTCCTCCCTGGGGGAAGATCAACCAGCTCCCAAGTGTTGTTCTTTTGGAGTGAGCTGAACTCTTCTTTCATGGCTGTTTTCCATCTTGGATCATTTGATGGATCTTCATATGTCTATGGGTCTGATTCAACCATCAGATAGAATTTCTCTGCAAACATAGGATCTTTCATGCACAGAGCACTCTCAAACTGAGATCTAGTCCTCCTCGGATCATTAGGATTTCCAGCTAGTTCTCCAGCTGTATGAATGGTCTTTGCTGCCCATTTTTGTCTTGTAGGACTATTAGGATATGTAATTAAATCATCATTATCAGACATATTATAATCAACAAGTTCAACTATCTCCTCACTTACATTCAATGGTTTTGGTGGTGAAGAGGATTCTCCAACTTCCATTGCTACTAAAGGCTCTTCTTGGAACTGAACACTCCTTTCAATGAAGGGTTTGTTTGTACTAAAATTGATTAGATTGTACCCTTTTGAATCTTCAGAGTACCTTTTGAATCTTCAGATTACCCAACAAATAGACACTCTTGGCTTTTGGGTTGCAAAGCCTTCCTTTTTTCTATTGGAATTCTAGCCCAAGCCCTTGAGCCAAAAATCCTGAAATGGGTCACATCTGGCTTGTGCCCACTCCATGCTTCGAAAGGAGTCATACCATTAAGCACTTTATGAGGCACCCTATTCTGGATATAGACTGCACAGTTTATAGCTTCGGCCCAAAACTTTGGTGGTAAAGTCTTAGCATTCATCATGCATGTTGCCATCTCTTTCAGTGATCTATTTTTCCTCTTAGCAACACCATTTTGCTATGGTGTGTAAGGGATAGAATGCTATATTTGAATACCTGCATCTGCACAATATTGAATGAACTCAGACTTGACATACTCACCACCATTGTCAGATCTGAGGACCTTGAGTTTCCTCCCAGACTGGTTTTCAACCAAAGCCTTAAAGACTTTGAAGAGACCATAAACTTCAGACTCATGTTTCAGGAAGTAAACCCATCAATACCTAGAAAACTCATCTATGAATGTCAATGCATATTTGTCCTAACTCATTTACATATGAGGAAATGGGCCAGCAACATCACTGTGGATCAACTCAAGAGGTGCAGAGCTTCTCTCATGATTAGCTTTCTCAAATTTATGCTCTGGGTGTTTTCCTAAGATGCAACCTTGACAGACTCCTTTGGAAAACTTAATCTTTGGTAACCCTATGACCATTTATTTTTCACTAAGATCAGAAAGATACTTGTAATCAAGGTGGCCAAATCTTTCATGCCAAATCTTGGTTGCCTTATTAGCATGAATCAGAAGAGCAGAGGGGTTTGAGTAGGGTAGGAAGTGTGAGAACATGTATACCTTCAAAGTGTGATTTGCAATTCCTTTTGCAATGACTTTACCACTTGAGATCTCTATGCTCTCAAATTCATCAGGGGAGAATATGACCTTATTTGGAGACCCTATGTGGGTCATCTGATACACTGATAAGAGGTTAGAGGCAAGACCTAGAACATACAATACATTGCTGAACTTACCATGGTCAATATCAATCCTCCCTTTGCCCAAACTTTCAGTGAGAGAGTCATCTCCCAGTACAATTGGTGGACCTTTCGACATGTCAAGTGAGGTGAATGCCTCCTTGGTTGAAACCATATGTCTTGAAGCTCAAGAATCAATGATGAAACTAGGTGAGCTTGATGTGCCAGCAACCAATGCATGAACTCTCTCTCTCTGTCTTCTGAATTTGATCCTCCTTCCCTCTTCTTTGAGCTTTCTGGAAGGGAGATGCCATTCTTCTCTAAGAGTTGGGTCAGCATGTCTATTTGCTTCTTGATGCAAGAGATTTCAGTATGATTTCCCTTACTACAGTATGCACACTTACTCATTTCTCCTTTGTTCTTCTTCTTCTGGGGGTTCTTCTTGGAAACTTGGGGCTCCTTTGGAGATTTGTTCTTGTCTATCTTTTGCTCATGTGGCTTCTTATATTTCTTCTTGCCTTTTGAATCCACCCTCAAATCTCCAGCAACCAGAGCTTGGTCTTTGGAAGGTTTGATGGTGCCCATCATCACCAAATTATCTTGTTCTTGTGTGAGAGATTCCATGAAATCTGCAAGGCTAGGCATTTTCCAGGCTTGAGCTGTCAACTTTGTGGCATAGAAGGTCGAGACAAACACTGAATAGTCAGGTCCAAGCTTCGAGAGTATGGCTAAAACTAGTTGCTCATCCTTCTTTTCAATCCCACACTGTTTTAGCTGCAAAAGAAGGGCTTTGAACTTGGAAAAATAGAGTTGCAGGGATTCAAAGCTATTGAGACTCAGGGAGATCAATTCATTTTCAATTTGATGTCTCCTCATCTCATCTGTCTTACCAAAAATCTCAACAAGATTCTCCCATACTTCATTTGGTGATGTTAATCCATCAAGATGGAAAAGGAGGTCTCTGGATATGCTTAGACACAGGAGACCATAGGCCTCATCCCTCCTGTTGTGCCATTTAATTTTCTCTGCAGCTGCATTGGGCTCTGCTTTTGTTGCCATAGTCACTTTGTAGAGGAATTTCACTCTCAACAGTATCTCCATCTCTGCTTTCCATTCAAAAAAGTTAAATGGAGTCAAGATGATCTTTTGAGATTGACCTATAGCTCAGAAATTGTTCCTTCAGTCAGCAGAATCCTGCTAGTCAATGATGTCAAACCTACAATAACAAATTGGAAGGAGAGAAATCCATCTACAAAGTCTTTGATACCATGTGGAAATTGAACCCAGGTGTTAGAACAATTACACTCACAAAAATTGCTAATTACACATGCAAATTACCCACAAAGGAGACTGAATATGGAGCAGAACACTAATCTGTATTGAATAAGTGTACAATAGCCAACCCTGTGAAGTCATAGGCTGGCACAATAAATAATTACATGAGATATTTGAATGCATAAGGATGCCATTCGAATTTGGTCAAAAGCAGGCTTACTAAATCTAAGCAAATCCCCCATAGGTGCATAAAGCAGTTTCCAAATCTATCTAGGAGCTCACGAATTGGAAAAATAAATTAGGCAAGCTAATAGATTATGGAAGGACAACTCATACATTCTTTTCGTAGGAGAAAAGAGTGGAGGATGATGAGGACAAAAAACAAGTTAACTTCACCTAGTCAAACTTTCCCAATTGCCTTAAAACTCAGAAAAAGCAGGCAATAAAGAAGAAAAAACAGACATGCACTAGGAAGGCCAGGAATAAAGCAGATTTGATTCCAAGTGGTTTCCCAAGTGCTCCATGACTCAAATTTATCAAGTTTGACCACTTTGCATGTGTGGAGGACAACTTGCATAAGGTGGAATATGAAAACTAGGCAAATAAGACAAAAATTGGATTAATTAATGTCTAAGGTAGCTAACTATGGGTTGATTATTCTAACATAGTCATCTTTGTAATGTTTGTAATTTCATCAAACTAAATGATCTTGGCCTTCTTATAAATAAATTCTTAAAAATGGATAAATTTTTTCATCTCTTTGAGGATATACAATGAAGTGTTATCTTCAACATTTTTTACTATTTCCAGGATCTTGTCGTCACAATAGATAATATTTTAGTGGTGATTTTGGAATGTTTTATATGATAGGAAACATTTGGGACTTTTATGTTGGATTAGTTTGTAAGTGGAGGATGGTAATGGTGGTTCCAACTCCACTATGTGGACTTTTTATATGTAAGATCTTCATATATCTGCAATATGCAATCTATTTTATAAATATATTATAGTTCTTAAAGAAAGAAAATATTCGTGAATCACTCACCCATATGTTCAAAGAGATGTAACACATAAATCACTTTGTGGATTATACATATCTGCACGTATAGGTTACACTTGCATAGTAAAGACATTTTCTTTAAAAAATAGATAACTTTACTTACAGAATTATCAATACCTTCAACGAGATGTAACATCCACAAAATTTTTGTATTGGGTTATATTTATCTACAGGTGTAGGCTACACTTGCATACTAAGTAAGGACATAAAGTTTTACATGATAACATTTAAATTTGATCTCAAGGTATGTTCATTTTTCTACAAGTATCAACAATTTTAGTGTGTAAGATACAAATTCCAATTTTGTTTTCCAAACTCTCGAGGACTCTCTTAACACATTTTTCATCCCTCTTCATAGTAGCGACAAAAAGTATGTCCACTACACATGGAACTTCATATCTATCAATCTATTCAATAGATGTCTAAAGTGAAAATTTGTCATAATGCACATTTACGTGTCTTATATCCTCTTATGTATCACTATAGTTTATATTCACATTGTGAAACATTTCCATGAGGATAATGCACTTCTTCATATGGATCTCTTTAAATTCTTCAAGGCTTATCATTTTATAAAACTATGCACTATATCAATACTATTTTTTAATATATCCATTTCCATTAATAGTTTCATATGTTTCATCATCTCATCAAATGATTGCACCCTTCACCATTTTTTGGGATATGGATGAGATTTTTAATATCAATTTTGCTGTCCTCCATTTCCATTGAAAAAATATTGTGTTTCTTTATTTCATGCTCTTTTGCAAATTACATGTTCTCAATAATTAGGCCATACCTAAACTGATTAGGTGATTTATATATGCTAATATTATGCTCGAGTTGCATGCATGTTCATGCTTTTAAGGATTTGTTTCTTATCCAAGTTACTGGTATCAAAATATAAAGGAATATTAGTAAGAAACATAATACTCAAGAATATTTTAGATTGTATATGATACAGGGTTTCATGTAACTAGGAAGTAGGGTAGATAAGTAGCCCATGTGATTAGAAACCAACTCGAAGGAAGATAATTCGACATTATACAAATTTAAAGGCCCAACTTTGATTGGGAAAACCCATCCCTCCCATATCATGCTAGCTCAAATCTTTTCAATTTGATTAAGCTGATCAATGATCCAATCGAGCATGATTCAAATCCAACCAAGATTCCTTTGACATTGCCAAGTTTGAAGGATGTGCAGGAGAGGATTCATCCAACCATATCCCTCCCATATCATGCTAGCTCAAATATTTTCAATTTGATTAAGCTTATCAACGATCCAATCAACCATGATTCTAATCCAACCAAGATTCCTTTAACATTGCCAAGTTTGAAGGATGCGTAGGAGAGGATCCATCCAACCATATCATTTTGATGCACACATGAGGAAGACAACACCACAAAATTTGAATATTAATTGACTATTGGAATTAACTTACATGCATGCAACCTAACGGGGCTTCTTACTACAAGGAAATTAAGGGCACATGCTTATTTATTACGAGATTCCCTCAAATACATTTTCGTATTAATCCTAAAGTTAACATGAACCTTTACATAAGTCTTAATTTCATTTTTTATGTAGAAATTTTTAATAGTTGACGTGTATTTGTGCATGTGTATATCCATGCATCTATTGTATATACATGCATAAGTGAACTTTAATGGTAGAACTAACACTAAAATTATAATCACATGATATGATTAAGGAGTACCTTGTTATGTCAGTGATGATTGTGAGCATGATACACTCTTTGCTCAATATTACTTTTGTTTAATATATGAATGGTCTACAAAGAATTAGATAAAATTCATCGAACACTAGATTTGGTTTGAGGGGTGAGCATGGAAATACAAATCAACATGTTTTTTTCATTGGTTGAGTTAGTTTCACATGGATATAAGATTGCAACATATTTTGAGATTTTTTGTAACGAGGCATGGAAAGGTTGTACATGATGGTGCAAGTTAGGTGATTAAGATCAGTTAACACCTAAGTGCTAGAGCTCGACCAAGGAAATGGTTTAATCACAACTCTTGGGTCCTCAAGATTATGGATGATATGATCAAAATTGGGACCAATAGCTAAGCAAAAAGGGGCTAAGCCTATTGAGAAGGAGCGTGATCACGTGAAGGAGTCACAACTAAATGACTAATAGTTACTCATGTTTGAGAAAATTCTAGGAGGATAAAAAATTATGCACACATTATGCACAATCCTAGATAACAAAACTGAAGGTTTGATGTGGCATGATCTTATGTATTCAGGCTCCCTAAGACTATTTATTAAAACCACTTGCTCCACGAGCCTGAAAATGCTAATACGACAAGAATGTAATCAACATTGATTGCATGCAACATGAGCACTTGGTGAACTACATGACCGATGACCTAGAATCTAAGGCTTAGGAAAAGGGGTATAATACCAACAATGCACATGATAAAATCCATAAGCCCAGTTTCAACAACTAATAAGCCCTTAGGCACATCAAGTTGCATGAAGGATAATATAATGTGCACACAACTGAAATAAAAAACCATGATTTTGACGTAGCAAGCTCTCAAGCATTCATGATTATGAAGTTAGGAAAATGAAATCGCTCACCTGATATGCATGAAACTACCTAATAACCTAGTCATAATGTAATGTGACATCTCAATGGGTAAGAATTGTGTGTACCATTATGAGACCTCTATGTGGAAATACACCAACCTTCCATAATTAATAAGGTCTACATCATGATCCAAAGGAAAATAAGATGGCACCATGTGTCTCTACAGTAAATGTGAAAAAAATCAAAATTTTAAATAAAATATGGAAGTGTTCAAATTGCTTATTATCTAAGTCAAGTTGCAGGTGATAAAGAGATTTTTAACAACCTAAAAGATAAAGAAAATCATCCTAAGACCACTAAATCTGTATTTCCCCCTTTTAATTTATTGAATTCCTTTGATATAGAAGAATATGTCCACTACTTAGACCTCAAATTTACTCAAAACTAACAGAAATCCAAATCCCCAAGATGAACACCTATGATCACTCAAGATGACCTCTTCGACCCAATCTTGTCAATTCCTGATATGTACCAAGCTATTTTGGATGCATAATATAGGTTTAAAGATTCCTCTAATATTTTGAACTTGTGGGAATGCAAGCTACTATAATACCCCCAATTTTGTCTTGGATGTATTTAGTGAAAATTATGTAAATGATTCAAATATGCTACTATGGATTCCTAGTGCGAAGTTCAAGGCCAAGGCTTGGCTAGTGAACAGATAGACCTGTATGATGTAAATATTTTATTTGGACTTTGTGTTTGTCTTATCATACCAATTCAAAATGTATGTAAATATTATGTGCATAAACAATAAAATGGTCCAAGAATGGTTGTGTAAAGATCACCAAAGGGGATATGATTCCACCATAGGGGAAGAAGAAAGTGGGGCCATGGGAGACCAAATCCTTGTTGCCAAGTGCCAACTTTAGAACTCACCCAAATTATGTCATGTGCCTTGAATAAACCAACTATCTCCCTTTTTTTACTATTTTACAATCATTGAATGCATGTGTGGGGGTGGTGGGGAAAGTCACCTAATACAACTATTGAAGCATGGTACTGGCTTCACTTTTGTGATGGTTATGTCAGCCTCCATAAGCCAATTTACAACTTCCATAATTCCTTTCTTCTTGTAATGTACCCAACCGTCTGATCAACGAAGCGAATGCTACCGTAGTACTATCTACCTGGGAAACTAGCCCGATGAACATACACATGATAGAAGTTGAAATGCATTGAGGTAAAACATGCATAGATGCATAATTATTTATCATACAGTAGAAGCAAACTACATTCCATTCAGGAATTTATCATGTTCATCATTTTCATTAAACAACAAATACAATTGCAGAGATGAAATAGACAAGAATACTTATCTTATGAAGAAACTTGTCCGCAACTAACTATGTCGCTGCAACGTTCCACCCAACCATAGGCTAGTGTGCTCATCAATCTCTCAATAGCACTGCCACCCCTGAGCTGGGCATGATTTCCACAAGGAATAAGGAACACTAGCAAGCTCACACATAGCCAAAGATATGTCAAAAACTCAGTCAAGCCAAAGATATGTTTGGATTTATCAGACTGCCAAGGGGATGGAAATGCTTGTTTTCTAAGATATTGAGCTAAACCATAGAGCCATGGACACCTACACAAGATCTGTCTTGGATTTCCCAACATGTACACACCCAACACAAGGAATCATCCCCTTCTTTGATGTACAATCCCTCAGGCTATGAATTCCCTTCTTGTGCTATTCAGGATGTGCACTAAGGAATAATCAGTCCTCAATATCTCTCAGTGAGGTTCCTCATGCACTAGATTTATCAAGCTGGTCAAGCCCCATTTCCACTGCCAATTCAACATAGACCACGGCACAAAGGCATACACAACAATAAACACAATTTCTGGGTTGAGGAAAACAGTTCGGTAACAAAATTAATTTCCAAGGTGGGTGAAAACAACCCAGTAGCAGCAAATTGTATCCCAAGGAATTTTTGGCCCTAACGTGGCCAAAAATGAATATAACACACAATAATTACAGTGTTGGGCATGGACAAAAACATCCTGGAAGCTAAAATCAGAAATGGTAAGTGGGTAAAACAACCCTAGGATCCAAAACCGATTTTCAGCTTGGCAAATGGTAGAGAAAAGCAACAAAAACGTTGGGGAAGAAACCCAACCACAAATCATCACCCAAAATGAAATTATCAGGCTGAGGAGAATGAAGAATGATTGTCCACGTGAGGTAAAACACACATACAACAACCCAAAAATGAATTTCACACACAGAAAGTTCCCGGCCACTTGAGGGAGCCCCAACGTGGATGAATGATGAAGATAAAAACGCCCAGGAGCCCCAAATCGTGAAGAAAACATACAATAGGAAAAATCATGGAGGTCAAAAACAACTCCCAAGCTTCCCCTTCATGAGCAAAAATGAAGAACGTGGATGTATGGCCAAATGGGCCTGCATTTTGGGTGATTACTTGCCCCAAAAGTGAAAATTGATTTTCCCCAAAAATGGGTTTTCCCCCAAATTCGAATTTCCTTCCCATACTCTTCCCCTCCCCATGCAATAACTACTTCAACCAATTTCTAGCATAATTAAATGATTGGGTGAATGAGACAAGAAAGGTAGTTGACTGCTCCATGGGTTCTCCCTTTGACATTTGGATTTTCCCCATTGGCCCCAAAGGTTAAATATTTCCCCTTCCTTATCCTTAGGAAAATCATCCCCCCATCTCATTATTTGTTGCATAGACATAGCTGGTTGTGTTTATTTTAAATAAAATGCATATTTACATGATGCGAAAATTATAATGTGCCGGTTAGCACAAAATACCATCGGCAATGATTTTAATCGCCGCAACATAAAACGTTAAATTGATGTTGGGGCTTTTTCCTTTAGCTCCACACCATGATTAATTACAGTATATACATCATATACATTTTTAATGCAAATGGGGTCAAAACTAGGGTGTTACTCTTCTACTGTCAAAAGTCATGTCAGTTGTCTTGTCACCATTTTCTCATACCTCTTGGAGTCAACCTTCATTCTCACACACTCTCACATAGATCTACACTAATCAAAGATCTGTATTGTCGTTCATGACTATGTACAACCTAGGAAATTCATATTTAGGGATAGGGATACATATTTGGAAGGGAAATCAATGAATGTAGGTGAGCAAAGAGGCTTGACATGCTAGGAAACCTTTCCCATTGAGTTCTATTGCTCGTAGATGCTTGAGAAGCCACAAATTTAGGCTGCATGTAGTTCTCCAACAAAATTTAGTAGTTTGGTCTTCTTCTATGAACACAATGGAAGCACTCAAGAACATGGATCGCCTAAGAGAACCGTGAATCGATGAAGGGGATGCTTAAGCCAAGAAGGGTTTTGTGTGGGAGAGGTATTGTGGAAGTCAATGTTGTGAGAGCTAAGTGAAATCCATGTAGATCCCTATAAGATAATTTGGCTAAGAATAGAGTAGATTGGGCTGTGGGATAAGAGAGAGAATATTACAGGTGTTTCCTTTTCCTTGGTGGCCTCATATCCCAGCTTGGGGGTGGCCTCTCAGTAGAAATACTATATGCTGGACAAAGTGCCTACTGTTTGGTGGAAAATATCTCTTACAAAACTAGTTGCTTGGATTTTCATTGTTTAAAGATAAGTATTCTCTTGTATTTGATTATGCAATGTTTTTAATTGATTCCTGTAATGTTTATTCTTGTACATGCATGTTAATCGTGTGCTGATCGATTTTATTTTTTCTATGTATGTTTATTTATGTTCTTCACATGTATTTTATTTGTTATGAATTCATAATTTGGATTTGGGGAGAAATTTGGAGGCCATGCATCAAGATAATGTCCCCTTCCATTGGCTGAACTCGGTGCGAGGGATGTTACAGAGTGGCATCAGAGCTCCGGGTTGCAATATCGGAGTTGTATGGGCTAGAAATGTAGATTTACAAGAAAAATTGGAACTAGTTCTAGATAAATATGTTTATGTTAACTGATAGATATGGGGATATAAATAATTTTTAATTAATCATTGTCATTGGAAATTAAATCATGTGCAAATACAAAATTTGGAAAATTTTAGTTGGGCCCAAACAATGCCAAGAGGAAAGGTGACATGGAGGATCCATGTGGGTAAGAGATATGATGTGGAGGGTCCTTGTTTAGAGAGGGTGTGATGTTGATTAGCCACATTATATCCACGTGCAGGTGATGGCATGTGGTGGAGTGTTAAGGAAGGTGAGATATGACCATTGGGTGATAGTGGAGATCAGTGGTCAATAGTGCTTTAGGCTCGCAAAATTGCATGAGAGTTAATTTATTTTCATGGTCCTGAAGGGAAACCACACCGCCCATGTGTCAATTTCTAATGAGTTTGTGATCAAAAAAGTGGGTTCTAGAAAACACTTCCCTAGAGCTTTAAACCACCTTTGGTTCATATGGAAAGTGATGTGACATGGGGTCCAAATATGAAGGGCATGGATGTTAGGTGTGATGGGACCTATGCTTGTCATGTTAGAATGGGAGGATTGTGCAGATTTTATTGAAAACCAAGATTGCTTCAAGACCGCAAACTTGCATGCCCAATAATTAATTGGCATGAGCCTAAGATGGAAACTACCTTGCAACGTGTCATCCTCTTGTGCATTCAAACTCACAAAAGTGGGTTCGAGAAACCACTTTACCGAGACCCTAAAACCACTTTTGGTCTAAAAGGTAATGATATGATGTGCATATATGTGACATGGGGTTGATTCAGGTTGCATCGGGAATGATTTCACCCTCTCCAATCCTATCAGTAGTGTAATATCGTGCACATCGGATCCGTGGATAGCAATGCCTCCAGGCCATGAATATTCATGATTGTTAATGAAATGGCATGAGCCCAAGATGGAAACTTCCTTGCGACTTGTCACTCTCTCATGTATTCAATCTCAAATAAGAAGTTTTGGAAAACCACTTCTCATGGAGCCTAAAACCACTTATGTATGATAAGTGGTAATATGAGGTTTGTTGGTGTTAGAGGTGCATTAACCAAAGAGAAAGTAGAAGTTTCCACATCCAAATTTTGTGTGATGGGACTCAAAAAATGCAATTGAATTTATGCGCCAGATTGTGTGAAATGGAAATATTTACAAAAATAAAAAACAAGGGTGTTTCCCTCAACCTCAAAGGGGAAAGCTCCCTTAACCCCCCATTTTATTTCTTATTTTTAAATAAACAAAGTTAGATATTGCTTTCAACCACAACCATTGGAACAATATAAAATGGGGCAGATTGTGCACAATTAGATTCTAAATGGGGTGATTCAAATATTTCTGTAACTTGACATAAATTGGCAATATGTTTTTCCCATAATGCATGAGAAATAATTATATATTTTTTTCTGAGAATATAATGCACCTAGAAAATGTGTTTATGAACACTTTTTCATATTTAATATCTTAACAAGGAAAATTAAGGTTTATCATTCAGTCTAGTACAGTTGGGAATTATTTGTTCTTGATCATTGGGTCAAGAAGATCATCATCATGGATGATTCTCATGACCGCAATGAGTTTGGGACAGATGCAATGGGAGAGAATATACATGTTGAGAATGTAGAGACAAAATCCATTTGTATAAGAAACCAAATGACTCCCCCAAACATTGCAAAAAGCATGAGGAGCCTAAGGGTAGAACTAAATAGTTGTCAAGAAGAAAATGGGAGGATCCTAAAATCTCAAGAAGAATAGAATCAGTTGAATGTAGTCATGTTCCAAAGTTTGAAATACATTTAAAGGAATATTAACTATGATAACAAGGAAATAGTTGGAGTACCTCAAGGATGCATTCCCACAAGAGGTCCCATAGTTCAAGAAGGATTTCTAGAGATAGAACATATACTAAGGAAATCTCTTCTAGTGAGTCTTTTGACTCTAAGGAATCATGTTCAAGCTCTTTATCTCACAGAAATAAGAGGAAGAGGTCTTCCAAGAACAACTCACATGGAGAATTTAAGAAGGAAAAACCTCCTACTTTTGATGGTGAGGTAAAATTTGGTCAAGAAGCTAAGGCTTGACTTCTTGGGATGAGGAAGTATTTACAAGTCCAAGACTACTAAGGAAATATGAAAGCAAGAGCAGTTACATTCAATCTGAATGGAAGAGAGTCCATATGGTGGGATCATCTTAGGAAAAAAAAGAGGATCAATGAAAGAAAGATTGTGCGAAAGCAGGTCAAGAAACATTTCAAGGAAAAGTACATTTATGGCAAGTACTATGATGGATTAATCAAAGAGTTCCATGAGATGAAATTGGGACAAATGGATATGAAAGAATCTGCAAACAAATTCTTGGAGTTATTGATATATGTCAAGTACATCAGGGATGACAAATTCAAAATTCAGCGATTTATAAGTGGACTGACACATTCATATGAAGACAAAAATGAGTTTGATGAACCTCAAACTCTAGATGAGGTCATAAGAAAGGCCAATTATTGTCTAGAATTCCATAAGGCATGGAAGGACAAGAAAAATAAAAAGTTTGACCAAAGGAAGAAGGGGTTCAAGCCTTCTCAATTCAGAAATCATCCACGGTAACCACCATAAGGTGTGACTAAGCCAACAAAAATGATGGAATACAAGCCAAAAGATCAAAGAGAGCCACCTCAATGTTGGGGATGTGGAGAGGACCATATTCTTAGGAATTGTTGACATCGAAATGGGAGTGCAAAGCAAGTTTACAACATCAAAGGAGATGGAACTGTGGGTCAAGTGCCAAGGGCCGCTCCTAGAATATATGCAGTACTAGGAGACCACCAAGCATATTACCAATCAACTGTTGTTGAGGTTCAAGGTAAGATTGCTAAGCAATCTATTTCTATTTTAATTGAACCTAGATCTATTCACAATTATATCACTCCTATGATTGTTTAGATTTGTGCTTTTAATAAATCTAAGCATAGTAAATCATGGTTAGTCCAACTAGCCACAAGAACCAAGAGGAAGGTCAGTGAAATGGTGGAGAAAAGTCCATTGGAAATGGGTGGACTATCCACTTGTGAAAATATAAATATTTTTCCACTTGGTTCCTATGATATTCTCGTTGGAATGGACTAGTTAGAAGCACATAGAGTCAAACTTGACTATTATAGCAAGTATTTTGAATGCATTGATGAGGAAAAAAACCCAAGGGTTGTCAAGGGTATTCCAAAGATAGTTTCTATTAGGCATATTTTATCCATGGAGTTGAAGAAGTTCTACAGGAAGGGTTTCCAATTGCATGTAGCCCATCTTTTGGAGAAAATAGAAAATGAAATTCCTAAGTTGGAGGATCATTGTGCACTACAAGAATTCTAGGATGTATTCCCCAATGATGTTCTAGGACTTTCTCCAAAGAGGGAAATTGATTTCACAATAGATCTTGTGCCAAGAGTGGCACCAGTTTCCAAAACACCTTGCAGGATGCGTACACCATAATTATTAGATCTGAAAATGAAATTGCAACAATTGCTCAAAAAGAAGTACGTTCATCTAAGTGTGTCTCCATGGGGAGCACCCACCTTGTTTGTGAAGAATAAATATAGGACACTCACTTTATGTATCAATTACAAGAAGCTGAATAAAGTGACAGTTAAGAACAAGTACCCCTTGCCTCAAATTAATGACCTTTTTGATCAAATGAGAGGGGAAAAGGTATTTTAAAAAATTGACTTGAGGCTTGGTTACCATCAAGTGAGAATCAAGTAAGAATATATTTTCAATATAGCTTTGAGTACAAGGCATGGGAACTATGAGTTCATGGTGGTGTCGTTTGGTCTCACAAATGCACTAGCTACATTCACGTGTCTCATGAATAGTGCTTTCACCATGTATTTGGACAAGTTTGTTCTTGTTTTTCTAGATGACATTCTTATCTATTCTAAGAATGAAAAGCATCATGGAGAACATTTGACATGGATTCACAATTTCTAAGAGAGCATAAGTTGTATGCAAAGCTTAATAAATGTGATTTTTATGAGAATAAAATTAATTATTTCAAAGGAAGGAATATTGGTTGATCCCGAGAATATCAAAACCAACATGAATTGGATAACTCCAAGGAATGTGAAAAGTTTGAGATCTTTTATGGGTCTTGTTGGTTACTACAAGAGGTTCATTAAAGGATTCTCAAAAGTTTCTCATCTAATCACTTATTTTCAAAAGAAGGGTATACAGTTTGGATGGACAACAAAATGTGAAGAAAGCTTCCATCTGTTGAAGAAGCTTCTCACAAGTGCTCCAATTTTGAAAATTGCTAACCCCGAAGAAGACTTTGCGGTGTGCATGAATGCATGTGGTTAAGGGCTTGGAGGAGTTCTTATGTAAGATAACCATGTGGTATGTTGTTAGTCAAGGAAGTTGAAAGAGCACGAGTAAAAATATTCTACCCATGACTTAGATATTTCATCCATGGTGCATGCTTTGAAAATGTGGAGGCACTATTTAATGGGAAGACAAATTTAGCTAAGGAAATACCACTTTGGTATGAAATATTTGTTTAATAAACCAACATTAAATGCTAGGAAAGCTAGATGGTTGAAATTTTTATGTGAATTTGAATTTGAGATCAAACACATACACGGTAAAAAAATAAAGCGGTTGATGCACTTAGAAGAAAAGTACATTCCATGTATGTTTAATACCACTTCATGTTTAATACCATTCCATTCCATGTATTTCATACCAGTTTGGTATGAAATATTTGTTTAATAAACCAACAATAAATGCTAGGAAAGCTAGATGGTTGAAATTTTTATGTGAATTTGAATTTGAGATCAAACACATACACGGTAAGGAAAATAAAGTGGTTGATGCACTTAGAAGAAAAGTACATTCCATGTATGTGGTAGTCATTAGTACATGCCAATCGGATTTGAGACTTTTGATTGTTGATAGTATTGTTGAAGATGAAATGTATGTGCAAGTAAAAGACAAAATGCAACAACAAAATTTAGAAAAGAGGTTTGAAGGTTTCCATTTGGAAGGGGACATGCTTCTTATTTACAAAAATAGAATTTTATTCCAAACGTGGCATACTTGAGGATAATTGTTATGGATGAACTCCATAAAATGCCATATTCTGGTCACCCAAGATATCATAAAACAATTGCTATAGTGAGGAAGAAATATTTTTTGTTAAGAATGAAAAAGGATATTGTTGAGTACATTTCTAAGTGTATGAAATGTCAGCAAGTGAAGGTTGAAGATCAAAACCAAACATGTTTATTGCAGTATTTTCCAATCATGGAATGGAAATGGGAAGTGATTTCCATGGATTTTATTAGAGATTTTCCAATCACTGTTAGACATCATGATTCCATCATGGTTTTGGTGGATAAATTATCAAAGGAAATACACTTTATACCAGTTAAATCCACATATAAAACAAATGGCATTGTAAATATTTTCATGAAGGAAATTTTTAGATTGCATGGATTTCCTAAGGAAATAATTTTAAACATGAATACCAAGTTCACTTCAAATTTATGGAAGATCATTTTTGCAGATTTGGATACGTAGTTAAATTTTAGTACTTCCTACCATCCACAAAAGGATGGGAAAATAGAAAGGGTAAGTTAGGTGCTTGAAGACATGCTTCACATGTATGTTATGGACAAAGCATCAAAGTGGGAAGATTATCTACACTTGGTGGAGTTTGCATATAACAATGGACAACATGCATCATTGGGAATGAGTCCATTTGAGGCTTTGTATGGTAGAAGGTGTAGAACATCAGTTACTTAGGGTAATCCAGTGAACATAATTGTAATTGGGCCAAAATTTCTTAAGGAAATGGAACATGAATTTGCAAAGATTAGGCAGAATTTAAAGGTGATCCAATATAGATAGAAAAACTATGCAGATAAGAATAGAGTGCACATGGAATTTCATGTTGGGGATCATTTTTATCTCCAAGTGAGGCTAAGGAAAAGTTCTTTGAAGCTTGGAAGTTGTTCCAAGCTATCACCAAGATATTATGGGTCATTTCAAGTGCTTGAAAGAATAGGGATAGTTTCAAATAGAATTGAATATTTATCTAACAGTAGGGATCATAATGTTTTTCATGTTTCTTTGCTTAGGAAATATGCACATGTTCATAAAAAACATGTACATGATCCTAACCATGTGATTGATTAGGATGTGATCCAGGTGGAACCTGATGAGGAGTTCCAAATGGAGCCACTATGCATCCTAGACATGAAGGTGACATTGCTCTGAAACCAAGACATTGGACATGTAAAGGTGCAATGGAATCACTTTGGTACCAATGAGGCTATGTGGGAGTTGGAGGACGACATGAGAGAGGAATATCCATTTTTGTTCTAAATTTTGAGCAAACACCGAAGATGCTGTTATTCCAAGGGGGATTGTAATACCCTCAATTTTGACTTGGATGTATTTAGTGAAAATTATGTAAATGATGTAAATATGCTACTGTGGAATTCTATTCCAGAGCTCAAGTCCAAGGCCTAATTGGTGAATGGATAGACATGTGTGATGTAAATGTTTTATTTGGACTTTGTGTTTTGATTATTATGATAATTCGAAATGTATGTAAATATCATGTGCATAAATAATAAAATGGTCCAAGAATGGTTGTGTAAAGAGAATGAAAGGGATTATGATTCCACCAGAGGGTAAGAGGAAAGGGGGACCATGGGAGATAAAATCCTTGTTTCCAAGTGTTAACTTTATAACTTAGGCAAATTATGTCATGTGCCTTGAATAATCCAATTATCTCTTTTTTTTACTAATTTACAATCGTTGAATACATGTGTGGGGTTAGTGGGAAAATTCACCTCATGTAGTTATTGAAGCATGGGATTGACTGCACTTTTGTGATAGTTATATCAGCTACCAGGAGCCAGTCACTAGTACAAGTGATCAATTTTGCCATGGGAAAATGTGGCAATATCCACGGAAAATCATGGATATTGCCATGTCTAAGTGTTTTTTTTTTTCTGTGGAAACAATTCCGTCGCAATAGAGACGACCCCTAATTTGCGTTGCAAGAGTGACAATGTTCTATATTTCGTTAGATGTCTAAGGTATCGCTATATCCATTCCTGGCCGTCTTTGTATCCATGCCTGGCCGTCTCTGTATCCACGCCTGGCCGTCGCTGTATCCATGCTCTGTATAAGGTTTAAAAAAAAAATGCAAACCCAGGAATAAGACATCGCTATAGCCACGCCTTGCCATCTCTGTATCCACGCCTTGCCATCTCTGTATCCACGCCTGGACATCGCTGTATCCACGCTTTGTATAAGTTAAAAAAAAAAAATGCAAACCCCAGGAATAGCGACGGGGATGCTATACCTGTGACGGGCAGACTATACCTGCTCTCAATTCCCCTTACCCTTTAGAAAACGCCAATGCTGCATGTGCTCAGATTCTAATATTCTTGTGTTTCTCAGTGGAGCCATGATAGGACCTCTTAGGGAATAAATCTGAAATGAGATATCTCTACAATCTGGTTAAGACAAATTAGGAGAAACTGATGTTCTCATAATCTGCTCTTTTGAAGTTGTTGAATGGACAGGAACACGTTCAACCTCCAAATACTGAATGTCTGTATTGTATTCAGTGACACCAATATTGAGGAGTTGTTTGGAGAGGCTTTAGATGAAGTTATAAATCAAAATAATAAAGAAGCATGGAAAAGGAAATACCAATGTAGTTGTAGAAAAAACCTGAATATGTATAATGTCTTACTACAGACA
>LPNX010512206.1:392641-483006 GCA_001517045.1 Pseudotsuga menziesii | reverse complement strand
CTCACAGAAAGGTCATCCTGCTCAGATGCTTATGTAGATTTCCGCAGTCTATTTTGCCTCAATTTGCAGAAAATCATATTATGAAAAGATCACAACAACCAAACTGCAATAAAAATACTCCAAAGTGCATATTAAAAGAGTCCCTTCGCCAGAATTGGTAGAAACAAATCCTATAAGTAACAAACACAAACCATATAAATCCAAGCAAATAAGCGGCTTCATAACACTGGGAATGATAAGCATGCATCTTGGTAAACCCTATATGGTAAAACCTGTATAGATGCTTTAAAATTTAAAGTCACTTCCAGTTGGTATTAACATTGAAGAAAGTTGGAGAAGGAAGTTGAAAGCAAATATTTTAAGTGCATAACATTCAATAAAAAATATCCAAAGAATATTTCAAGCTTCACCTCTAACCTAGCTCAAGAGAGCATTCTACAGCAGAAGAAAAAGAACAACAAGAAAATAATATATGAAATTGGGAGTTGATAAACATGAAAATGGGCGTGAAAAACAAAACAAAACAAAATCAGTTACAACATGAAAAGAAAACAAACCGTCACTTGAAATAGCTTATAATGTACAACAAATTCTGTAATAAAAGAAATGCAACAATTGTAGGAAAATATATGAATAGGCTCAGTTCGGTAACTAACAAAGTTTCATACTCATTGGGAGGGAGCTCCATATTTTTCAGATTTAGTTATCGCATCCTAATCTGATGTGGGCTTGATTTCTATTCCACTCAAACAAAAAATTTGATGTCTGATTCAGAGTGCAGCATATTACAAACATAAGAGGCATCATGAACCTACCCATTACCTTAATGCCAAGAAAATGAAGGTTGAACAAAGATTGGCTCACAACTAAAACCGTTCTTGAAATTGGGTACTGATGGCCACAGGCTATAAACCACCATTAAGGGAAGCTGGGCTTTGGTGACAAACAGCCATGCCGGCTTCTGGCTTCTTCAGTTTGAGGAACATGTAGATTCATCTCGTCTCCATCAAAATCCGCATTGTATGGATTGCAGACTGATTCATTGAATCTGAGAGTTCTCCAAGGCATTACTCTTGCCTAGATAATGAATAAAGAGGACAATTAATAAAAATGCATGGTAATAATACTGATTTCTTGACAATGCATATGCCAAGGTCCAAGTAGCAACCAAACTACGTACATACACAATGAAATGCAATAGTGAAACAAAGTACATAAAAATAGAAAAATTGACTATTTTCAGATTCAGCAAGAAAAAGATACAAGTGATATGCTACCCTGTGGCACATGGTAGACATTCGATGCAAACTTGGTTTCTGGTTAAAGAGTACAATATCTCCATCCTCAAGATGGTGCTCTACAATACAACCATACTTCAGCTTTGCAGCAACACGTCTTGGATTCCCAATTTTTAAAGACCTATATTGTCAACCATAGTCACATTAAAATAAATTCCCAAGCTTCTATACTTCTCAGCCTTTGGTTGAGATTATTAAAGCGCCACTCTTGAATAAATCATCATTTTTCTCTTCATTAACATCGCATAAGCAGTACAAGTACTTTCTTTGCACAATCAAATACTAAACAAATGCAGAGCACAAAATGATGACATAAACTCACTGTCTTGAACCATCAAGAGAGATGACATAATTTTCCCTAGGGTACTTTGAAGGTCCATTACTCACACACTGCCTCAGTTTCTCAATATTATAGCGAGAAACCTTTTCAGGATATGTCAAGACCATTGCCATCAACATTGGGACAGCTACCTGCAAAACCCAATGTGAAATTGGAGAGACCATATTTTAGCTATGCCAATTTCATAGGATAGATCAGTTAATTAATATATGCCCATTTGAAACTGACCTCAGTAACTTTGAGATTAGGATCCGGGGAAATCACAGTTTGTCTAGTAAAATCAACACGCTTTCCAGACAGATTTCCTCGAAACCGACCTTGTTTCCCTTTGAGACGCTATACAAATCCACGCAATGGCTTTCCAGGAGGCTGCATACCTGGAGGTAGACCTGCAAGGTCACTGTTTATATACATGGCAACTTGAAGTTGGATCAAGTCCCAGAATTCCTGAAATTTTTTTTCCAAAAATTGTAAAAAGGGATAAAAATAAAAGCACTTATAAGAGACATGACGGGTTCACTGTCAACCCAGACATATCCATACAAAAGTGGCCACCAGAAATTGCCAAGAAATATCCAGTTAAGAGTTACCAACTGCCCAGTTAAGAGCATATTTCTTTCATACCAAAATAAATTAACAATAAAATCAAAGCCAATTGCTTGTAACAAATCCAACACCATACAATTATTTAGAGACAAAACCATTGCAATCATCACATGTTTCATAGGATTTTGTACAAAGTCTAAGTTTACAAAAGTAGATTGAAAGATTCCAGTCACTAGAAAACTTAAACTTAGTTGACTCTGAAGATTAGCTGGCATCATCTCACAAATTTTCATGAAGTGATATAACAGCATGTTGTTTTTATAGGTTAGTCAAGTCCAGACTAAGCAATGGCAAGGCCATTACATTACGAAAAAATGCCATTAGTAGAACCAATAGCCATGTAGGGAAATTCTTTGATCCTCCACGCTTCGGTCCTTTCTGTACTGTCTCTTTGTCATTGTGTCTGATCCCCTGTGATTGCTCCTGACCAACAGTTGTGGAAGATTTTGCATCCCCATTATTTGATGTCAATTCAAACTTCATGTTTTCAGCTTTTTGTTGTTCAGAATACTTCCATACTCTGGAAACATTTTTTGAAATATTGAACTGCATAAAATAAACAGATGCCATCAAAATAAATCACATAATGCAAAAGTCCAGTCTTCTCTAACAATAAATTAACATCCAAAATAGTAAATACAACTGAACTCAGACTCTTATAAACAGAAATCTCCAAAACCACGTGATAAATACTTAAGACACCAAATATAGGCGTTCAACAGTAACCCTAAGATATTAAAACTCCCAATAGACCAATTTGTTTCTAACATCTTGCAGGGTAATTCTCAGGGACTTCCCAGAACTAGCTATGTGGATGTACCAGAACTAGCTCTAATTGGGAAGGTGAAGAAAGTAGGAAAGAAAGGAAGATCCAAGAAGGGTCAAAAGAAGAAAGAAGACTCATGGTCTTCTAACCAGAATAAGAAGGATTTGACTCTTGAGCCATATCAAGTGCTTCAAGTGCAATAAGCATGACCACCATGTTTTGTATAGAAGCATAAATTCAACGCACTTGGCTCTGTGTGAAACCCATTTCTTGTAGGAAAAGTGATTTGCTTTAACTCGTATACTGAATCAAAAAGATATTAAAGGGCTTCCAAATAGCCACATTTATCATGAACGGGTTCATATAAAATGTTTCTTACACTTTCTTAATCTAAGCCATTTCCAGGAACTCATGACCATCAATTCTCCATCTGTGGGGAAAGTAGGGGGAAAGAAGGGACTTGCCACTTGTATCACTGGATGTTTGTCCCCTCCCAGAAGAAAAACACGAGCTCAGATTGCCATGATATTCAATCACAAGGACCAGCTCTACCAGCAAATTGGTGGTAAGAATCAAATAGCAATTTGGGAATTTCTATTAAATCTATCATCTTACACTAAGTTTGTTATTTGGAATTTTTATAAACAATTATTCAGTGAAAAGTTAGTGTCAAACCTTGGAGGTTTTCTAGTGTGATCTGTTTCTATTTGATCTTCTTCTAATAGTGATTGTCACATGCCCTACATGTAGGTTGTACTTAAGACATGGGGAAACATTTCCCGACGAGTCCTCAAGCCCTTGGGGCATGGGAAACAAGGGAAACACATCCCTCTGGGACACTATTAAAACCATAGCTAAGTCTCTCTAGGCTTAAGCAATAACTTATTAATGTGTGAAAAATCTAAAAGAGTTTGCGATTCATCAACAACATGGTGAACAACATGGTGGACACAAATCTAGGCAAAATCAAAATGGATTATGAAATGGCAGATAGTATTGCAGATAGTATGGTTTCTTCATCAAGCTTTATAGGCAGTTTTTTTAATCTAAATATTGGGAGGGAAGCTCTTCAAAGCAAAGAATGCAAGCCTTGATTTAGATGACACATTCACCCTTCCTTGATAATAAAGTCGTTGTAGGATGCAATATGAGTTTCATTCACAGGTTTGCTGGAAAAGTCTTTAAGTCTGCGACTATTAGATTGACTATAGGCAGTAGAGCCATTCCTACTGTAAAGGACTACTGAGGTAGCCTTGACCTCAGGAAAGATTCTAACAGAGGAAGGGACGAGTTTTTGGTGTTCTTTAATAAATGTTTATAGACATTTCTGTTGCTACCTGAGTCTGTTATCTTACAATTGCTGATATCATTCCTTTGTGCTGGCCACATTGTATTCTACTAGCTGTTGAATTCATTGCATTCTAGCAGCCTTTTTGGTGAATAAAAAGGTTTTATATTAATTTACAGGAGGAAATACATGGATCTCAGATTGATGTCCAATGAGCTTTTGTAATTTTGTTCAACTGGAGATAGAGCCACAACTTTGAAGAGGATTCCATGTCTCCATTTTAACAAAAAATATTTTCAGCTTTTGAGAATCTGAAAATAAATCTGAGTTATTCTTTTCTAGCAAGACCTATACTTCTGAATCTGATATTTTCAACTATGCAAGCTAGACTGCATTTCAGAGCAAATAAAGATAACCTCCTGTTCTCTTGATAGACTGTACAGTGTATACTGAATAATAAGATTACTACTGCCATACTTTATGCTAATCATTTTAGTACTAACTGATGATAAGAGTTTAAAAAGGGAATATCCTTTCATGGGACAAAATTACCTATGAGATGTGCCATCCTTGGGTCTGTTTCTCCATCACTGCTGGAAGCATTAAACACTTCCTATCACCAGTCGGTTGATTGAGCACAATTTTTACTGGGATATACCGAGCCATGATCTGAGAGTCTGCATATAATGTTTCAAGTGCTGAAGGGATAGAATTTTGGTCTCTCCACATCCCACTGCCATGTTGTATGAAGAATTTGAGGTTGGACATCAATTAGAGAACTATGTCCTAGAGTTGTTATCTTTGTCAAGCTTCTGCTGGAGAACGAGCTCTAAAATGGAGATCTTTTCTCCTTATCTCCATACTTTTGGGGTTCTCTTTAACCAGACCAGCTATCATATCCTTACTGCTGCTTTAAAAACTGAACTTGGGATTTGGTTTGTTGGAGAGAAGATTTAAAAATAGGAACAGGCTATTTAGAATCATGGGTATATCATGTGGTTAAAATCCCAAATAGAAAACAGTTAAGTCCACAATGTACTAACTGTCATTTTAAAAAAGACTAGAAAGTCCGGCAATGACACTGTCCTAATCACTAAAGTTTTAAATGTGGCATTGGGGTTCTATAATGTCTAGTGCAAACTTAATATTAACCATTATCATAAATGTTCCTACAACCTTTGTTACTTTTAAAAAAAATAGACAACTGACTAATAACACTTGCATATGTAAAAAATTGCAAGACTAAAAAATAAAGTGCAGCCAGACCCCTTGCTTCAAAATTTGTGTATTTTTGAAGCTTTCCCCAAGCATTTGTCAAGTTCAAATAGAACTTTTACTCTTGAGCCTCATCAAGTTTTTTGTTGAGCCAAGTTTTGTAAATATGGAAGATGCTTTAGGATATCTAGTTGAGGCGACCAAGATGTAAGGGCACATTCAAGGCATTTACTCAATGCTCATCTTGTTGATGATTTTGCTCTCACCCCAAAACTTACCCAAAATTATGTTGAAGTAACAATGCATTTTTTGGGTATCTTTGATAAGAATTTAGTAGTAGTAGTAAGTGAAGAAAAGTAGAAGTTGTCATTATTGGGCAAGAGGACTTCCCAAGAGGCCTAATCTGCTACATTGAGTTTAACTGCAAGCACTTACCTTTATCTCTTGGCATGCATCTAAAATCTTTGATATGCAGTTAGGATCCTTAGCATGGATATCCATCATACCCCAGAGAACTATATCAAGATAAACAAGCCATAGCTGATGTAGGAGAATGGTACAATTAGGATTGGTACCAACAAGATATGATGGGAAAAGGGTGGTGAATATTTCATGCTACAACTGATTGAATGCAGACTGGAGAACAGTGTTACATTCCTTTTAGTCACCATAAAGCAATAATGTGCTCAACAAACATAAAACAACTTCAAGAGGAAAAAAAAGAATTAAGACCTTGCATTTTACCTTAACTTGGGCAACAACAATTAGCAATATCTCTGAACAGTGCTTAATAGGAAACTCTGATGAAGGAATAATGAAATCTGCTCAATGAGATCTTCAAAAATACTGGCTGTTGGTGCTTGTCTACAATGACCCCGAAGAAAATATGAATAACTATAATGAAAAGCCCTTTACATTTTCCATGTGCCTTCTACCAAGAAAGATTGTGGCTGCATAGTCTCCTTTTTAAACCCTTGGAAAATCACTATGTCTACACCCATAATTGTTTTTAACTATGCAAATTTTCCAAGGAGACCATTCTTGATGGCGTTGAAGGAATTCAAAATAAGAGGCAGCCTATGCTAGAACTCAGAAGCTTCAGTCATAAAATAAAATCTATAGGGAGAGCAGAAGCAACCAAAGCTGAATGTTTTGAGATTACTGAGAAATTGATAAACTTTCAAAAAGATGTAGACCTGAAGAATAAACAATGGAGGATTTTGCATAGTCATCATCTGAAATTTTCGATGGGCCAATTAGAGAATTATCCTTTGACAAATATAAAACTAAAGTCTTCAAAAATTAATAGGTTGTCAACTAATTAACTTGTGCTTGAATACATGCACATCTCTGCCTTACAGTAACAGGAAAGGTAAATTTATATAAAATTACCTTGGCTGCTGGAGTTAGCCAGTGAATCTAATGAGTTCTTCCTCAACCGTTCATTGTGTCCCGCCAACCTTCTCCTGCAACTTCTCTTTGCATCATCAAATTATGCTATGACATGGAGTCTAGATAGGCACCACAACACCCAATTATTCATATGTATTATCAAATTATATACTTAATATGTATGGATCCATGTTGACCTACTCAGAAAAACTATGACACAACAATTGGAATTTAATTTGTGCCATAAGCGTCATATGAAGGGATTGTTAAACATAAGATGCAGATGACTGAACTACTTACTTATGCAAGTATCATAAGTCATGCCATAAGAGTCATATGAAGGGATTGTTAAACATAATATGCAGATGACTGAACTACTTACTTATGCAAGTATTATGGTCTCTCATATACAGAAGGTCACCTTTGCAGCTACATTCATAGCTACCCCATGTATTTTTGCAGTTGCAATCTGAGCACTGGAAGGCTACCTTTTCTTTGCATTCATTTATATCTGATCGGTAAGTTGTTAAACAAAAATAGCATCAATAAATGTGCTAGAAATTTTTGTTTTCATCATATAGGAAAGTATCCACTTCAACATACCTTCACAGTTATCAACACCGTTTCCCCTAAATCCAGGAGGACACTTGCATCCACTAGTCTGTGTGTCCTGGAGTATTGAAAAGAGTAAATACCATTTCCCATTAAAATCTACATGGTCAAGTTCTAATTGAGAAGGACAAGGGCTCTACTAGACAAGCAGAGAACATCTGTCCATCCTGGGTGCTATGCCAGCAACCCCCATTATTGATCTTGCACTGTCCTGGCCCAATAGCTGGTAAAATGGTGATTTGGGAAAATATTAGATCATTAAAGCATGTTACACTAGAAATAGTTGTTTAGGCAAAGAAACTAGAGTCTAGACACATTACCAGATAACTAGAACAAGAGATGATAGACAAATGATAATTGTCTTCGCTGAATGTAAGGGAGGATGATGTGTTCTTAATATTACAACTCGCAACTGATGTGAGAGGCAAACATTTAAAACAAAAAAATATATCACGTGTTAAAGCACAAGAATAGAACAACACATTCAAAAACAAGGTGGTAATATTTCTTAGAAGCCCAATGCAAGAAATAAAAAAACTCACATTTCTAAACCTTTAGATCTACAATAATGAGTTAGATCAAACAAAAAATGAAAATATGAATCACAGATTCACAAGAAACTGCCAAAATACAATTAGGAAGTCAAAAAAGAACCTCAGGTGCCTTGTAAGAGCATGAAAGTGGTTAAAGTAGTTGGTGAGGTGGGGTGGTCCTGAAATAATGAAAGAGTGCAAAGACAAAATATTTGACTTTAGTAATTTGAAGGGCAAATGCTAACATACCAAATTGGATAAACACCAGAAAAGAAAACCACAGAAGTTCGACCCAAAAGATAACAGGGAATACAAAAATAGTCTAGGATAAAACAATTGATGCACAAATATGAAAGAAAAGTCATCCAACCTCTGCAGTTAAACAATAAGATCAAAATCCCTGCATTTTGAGAAGGAATAGGCCTCACTGGTCAACTACTGATGAAATAATAGACACTTTTAGTGGAAGAAAACATACAAAATTATGCATGGAAGCAGCAGTCGAAGCATTCTTTGAGGCTTGCACAACATACAACTATTACCAGAGACTGGATTAATTACCTGAGCCGGATTCGCAGTGTCTCCAAAATGTTGCCGCTTTCCTAGCTTAAGGCATGTTAAGGAATTCCTTTAAACATCCTTGATGACATTAATGTTATCTCTCATGGGACCCTTGTTAGCACTCTGAAAATTGTCATTCCTCCCGAGTCCCACCCAAGCCAACTACCACCATATTTCTCTGACAGAATGGCTATACTCGGAACCCCCAAGAAAATTACCACCATTTGCAACCCCTTCTACAAGCCAACCCTTCAATAATCCAATGCCTTGGCTTTTCACAGAACCCTTAGCCAAAGGATTCCAATGAATCTTGACATCCAGAGGAAACTATGCCTTATGATTTCCTGAAAAACTCCAGTCGTTGATGACTTCAGTAAAATTACCAGTAGCCATGAGAAGCTCAGACAGGGGCGAGGACTCATGAACCATGTTCGTCCCATGGAATAACTCCTTTCCAATATTATAACCCTCTTCTGAACAAACCCATTCAGCCATGAGTAATCTCTCATACCTATCCCTGGTCGTACTGTAAAGCCCTGTGCAACCTTCCTAGTCCCAAGGACTCTTTAAATGCCAATCCTGCATCTTAGAGGGCCAGCAATGATCATGGCTGCAACTGCTGTTGTTACCACCATGGTTTGCCATGGAATTTGAGTCCATATTCTTAAAAATGACTTCTTCTTCACAAGACCAAAACTAATCCAAGGAAAAATACAGATACATTTTCAGGCTCTTTTCACATGATGAATATTACCAAATCCAGTGATCCCATATTTGCTTCGATTTCCAAATCCGGGATGATTAAAATACTAACCTTGTTGTCTCAACAAAACTTCCATGAGAACAATACTCCCTAGAGCCTCATCGAACAGACCCGCATCAGAGAGCCCCTGAATCAAACTGATGTAGGTAAAAACATCTTGGGCCATCCCCTTCTCAACCATGAGAATATACAATTCTATGGAAAAATCAAGCTCGCCCATTTTACGGAGCCCATCAATCAAAGAAATGTAGATGACAACATCGAGCTCGCAAACTATGGCCACCATCTAGTAGTGAAAGTTTTCATGTGATGTGTTATTGGTAGTGTGTCCATGAATCGGGAACCCTTTCCATGGGTATAAATTGGAAGGAATGTTTCATGAACTATTCTATTTTTTTCTATGTGTTTCTATTTTTGTAGTTTGAAAATGTGATTATGCGAAATTAATTAACACATAGAGATATAGATAAATGCAAGAGATAAATTTTAATGGAATGCACGAATAATCATGGATTCTTTGGATGAATGAAAGTTTTTTCAATAAGGATAATTTATAGGTAGAGATGTCTCATATATGGTCTTGAGGGTAGGCCCATAATGAAGACTAGTTACTACCACATGCATAGACAAACATTATAATATGGATCACATATTATATATATATATATATATAATTATTGTATGATACCTAATCAAGAAATTAATTGAATTTTCCATGATAATATCTCATGGTAATTGAATGTCTATGGTATAGGTGAGATACCAATTCTTTCTTATGAATATAGATGATTACTTCTATAAGCTTGAAAGTATGGGGTGGGATGATACTACGATGACATTAGAAACTTGCACTATGCTTTGATCACCTAGAGATAATATTTTTTTTAGTTTTCTAGTGGGATTCCCTAGAAGTAAATCTTTAAAATTTGTTTCTCTTCTTGCATGTGAAATCCTTGGTAAATGATGGATTTCCTTAGGTATTGTTTAGAAAATAAAAATATGCATGAGATTGTAAGGGTGAATGGCTAAAAGGAAAAGAGGAATCGAATGAATATCATGTGTGAGATTCATGACATGTGATGGTTTGGATCAAGACAATATATTTTGGGTGTATTAGAGAAGACCATAACATAAATTATGCCTTTTGATGAGTCGTCGCTTAAGCGACGCTTATGAGGATAGCCGTCGCTTATGTTGTTCATTTTGTGTGGGAGCTTTAGCATGGACTTTGGCAATCCCCTCATGTTGGGTACAAGACATCATGTCCAAGGCCCTATCAATCTTGTTGTAAAATAAAATGTTGACATTGGTTTATAAGCATCAATCCCTTGTAAATCATTTCACATTCTAAATTGAATGTTTGAGGATGTTAATCATATAGAGGGTTCGTCCAATCCTAAAGGGATCATAAACAAAGTCGAAATGGTGTAGCAAATACAAGGCTCTTTTGACTAGTGTCAAATGTTAATACACCATATACATGAGCCAATGAATTCTACTTGTAGAGCTCCAATAGGGAGAAGAGATGTGAAAGGGTAGTTGAGTACTATGTCTCAACCATGATTCCATGTGAATAGTCAACAATGAGTTAGAGTCAACCACACTCAAAAGGACTAGTGGGTGACTTGGTATTAGATATAGAGGAGGTTATGAGACATGATAAGTGCATGGATAAAGTGTGTGTTCATCCTTTAAGCACTATTTGATGGTTATTTAGATTGATGAGATGCATGCCTTGAATTCGATTGCATTATATTTGACTCACAATTGTCATGTTCCTTAGTCCACCCATAAATGACTAAAGGGTCATTAATACTCACATAACTAATAAACTCAAATGCATGGGAGATGTGTGGCTTCTTAGCCATGTCCAAAAAATTGATCATCAATGAGATCTCCTTCGACTATGGGGAATGCCACAATGTCCAAAGACGTTTTATCTCTCTATATTGACTTTCCATGTTTAAGTAGTTGTAGTAATGGTTGGATTTCTTTAAGAATCTTCTATCTGACCATAGCATTAATTTTAACCTTTGCAACCTTCTGGCCTCGGTTTAATTTTTATATAGTGATGTCATTGAATAAATTATACATTCTACCCCAATTCAATTTCTCCATTCAGTGAATACAAGAACAGTCCCAGGGGAATTGCATTTAATATCTGACAGGTTTGACAAAGAAAGCCAAACTCAATGTTTGCCCATGCAGGATGAGACAATCTTAAAGAGAGATTCTCTTTTAAGATTCAAGATGTTCCTCTTCCTTCAGAGTAAATGTCATGAACTATTCAAAAGAAATTGGAATGTTTCATAATTGGACCTGAAATTACTTTGTTGCATTCAAATTATATGTTTCTTCAGTGAAGGAACTGATAACCTTCATATATTTCAACTTCTAAGATGCTACCGATCATTTGGAGAAAAATGAGCAACTCAAGCTTTGGATAATCCCAGGTATGAATCCATCGGAGAGCTTAACCTGGTCTACTTTTCGAATGCTTAGGAATTTAATTGTCTTAAGTGCTGCTCACATCACAGATGCCTCCATATAGGCCTCAGTTTTCTTTACAAGGGCCGAGTTAGTAAACAAAGTTTTGGGCGATACATTTCATATATCTCTAAGTTCGATAGATTAGACTAGAATCTATATGACAGAACTATGAATAGGGTTTTGTTAGATGCCCCAATTTGGATCCTTACAAAGATGAAGTTAACATTTTAAAGATTCAATGGCATTGGGGGAGTTGTATTACATAGCAGTGTTTTTGAGCCCTCTCTGCTTGGCTTTCTGCTCACTTATTGTGGATAGCAATGCAATTAACTTAATCATCACTCTTGAGCAGCCTTTTACTTGAGAGTGTGAGACATCTTTAAGTAATTTTGTAATGTTCTGATAGAACAGGTTGAATGAAATATGAAACCATGTTGTCATGTAACCTCAGGCAAATATTTCTATTTTATAATTATTGTTTTATTTTGCATTATTGCTACACCACTTGATATAAAAACAGGTAATCCTCTCATTAAATGTTATGTGATTATATTCTTCTAAAAATATCTCATTAAATTCTAATATTAACCTCGAATTCAATTCCTTTACAATTTAAATTTCTTTCTTGTTCATGGAACCTTGTAATGGTTCCCTCATCTCTGTATATGTTGNTTCTTTAGTAGCCTATAGTGACACTCTGCCTTATCTTAAGATAGATATGTATTTGGTATTATTTATTCATCAACATCCATTGTATTTTTTGAGATCTTTTGAATTCCATCTGTCTCNCATAATCCTCTCAACACAGTTGCCACCTTGGAGCTGGGTCTATGAATCCATCGGGGAGATGGGTTAATTCTCAGACTCCATAGGCTCATACATGAATAATAGATACCAAACGAANTCCAAGGGAAATTGCCTGGCTTTAAATGGCTTTAAATTAAAATACCCATTTAAAGCCAGGTGAATGTTTAAAGCCCATTTAATCATTCTGGAGAAATTTCCAAGAGAAATTTCCTGGTGAATATTCTAGGCATAGGAATGCAATGAGAGATATAATATAGATTGCAGTGTTTTACCTTTATAGCATCAACTGTAGAAGAAAAGATTGATAGTATTTGGGGTTTTACAATTTACTCATCTTATTTATTTTTTTGTCTATTTTAAATTTTTCCTATTTAAATTTTCCTTTTTGTCAAGAATTAGGTAGGAAAAGAAGATGGCTACTACAGATATATAACAAGGAACATGGAAAAATGAGTAAAGGTTTTTCAAATGATTGAGATGCAATATAAAAGAATAATAAGGTAGGATCTATGATAGTTGTGATCATGACATTAGATACACATTAGATCAACAACAAAAACCATGGACATTAAGATTCATATAAAAAATCAATGGTCGAATAACCCAGACAAACCAAGTATATAACCAGCAGTGATATAACCAAGTATATAACTTTACCGTTGTAAAAAGTCAACAAAAGACGGTGCCATCGCTATAGAGACGGTCAGGCATGGATACAGCGATGTCCAAGAGTTTAGGCGTGGATACAACGGTGTCTAAGAGTCCAGGCATGGATACAGCGACACCTCGTTCCTGTTACATCATATTTTACACCAAAAAGTAAGAAACGTGGAAAACCTCCATGGAAAAATCCACGCTTTTGTACTAGTGAGTCTGTAGCTTCCATAAGTCCTTTCTTCTACTGGTAGAATTTATGTAATTTTTCTTGTCACCATTTTCTCATACCTATTGGAGTCAACCTTTGTTCTCAGAGACTCTCATGCAGATCTACACTACTCAGAACTCTATATTATTGTTAATGACTGTGTATAACCTAGGAAATTCAAATTTAGAGATAGTGCTACAGATTTGGAAGGGAAATCAATGGATGTAGGTGAGCAAAGAGGCTTGGCAAGCTAGGAAACATTTCTCATTGATTTCTATTGCTCATAGATGCTTGAGAAGACATGACTTTAGGCTACATATAGCTCTCCAACAACATTTAGTAGGCTGGTCTTTGTAACATGATCCAGATTTATGTAGGAACACAACATAATACACAAATAAACATAGAAACAAAGATGCAGTGGAAATAACACTTCATTTCATTAATCAAAGAACTGAAACTTGTTTACATATAGAATGGAAATAAACTAACTAGAGTGTTGGTAGCTTATCTTTGAGAAGAGATGTGGCGGCTACATGCCTCTGAACTCTGTGCTACAATGAGGCTCGAAGGCCTATATATTATTGAGAAACAATGGAAACCCTACACATCAAAATACCTAACCCTAGGAGGTGAAACACCAGAATGTGGGCCCTGTTGGGTAACTTGGTACATCAATTTCCTGGGGTCGTAACTTTGGCATACTACCTCCGTTTGACATGCATGATACATCGCTAGAAAGATATATTCAAGGACTACATCCATACACCAAAAAATATCAAGTCTAGAATGGAATCTTACTTTCTTGACCATTCGATGCCAAAAAAATGTCGTTTAGGGCCTCAAAACGGCTTTGGAAGTTTAGGACCCGAAAACTGCCAAAAATAGTAAATTGTTCTACAATTAAGGAAACTAGAAAACTGAAAGAAAAAATGATGGGTTCCAAGTGGAATAGGTAGGTGGCCACCAATATCCTCTTGGATCATTCCTCCCCCCTTAGGAAGCAATGGTGTCCATTGTGTTGAGTTCCTCCATAAGATGAGGAAACTTTTGCTGAACTTGGTCCCTGGTGAGCCATTTTCCCTGGTGAAGGAGTTGGCATGCTTTGACAACTCGATATAGTGGGATCTTCTATTGGTGGTTGTTATTGATTTGTGTGTCCATAATCTGATCAGTTTTGTCTTGTTCCATACAGTCAGTGTTTAACTCTTTTGGTGTGAGTTGTTCTGGCACGTTTGATGTGTCCAGTAGAGGTGGAAAGTAGGGCCCAAGGTGGTCCACATTGAACACTGGGTGCAGAACAAGGAATGGTGGAATATTGAGTTTGAAGGAATTGTCCTCGATAGCCTTGGTGATGGTGTATGGCCCATATCAGATCGAGAAATGCTTGCAGTGGGGTCCAATGAGGTGCTGCTTCTGCAAATGTAGCCACACTTTGTCGCCCACCTAGAAGTTGTGTTGCACCCGATGCTGATCATGCCGTTGCTTGTACTTAGCATTGGATTTGTCCAATATGTCATGAAAATGTTGGTGAATGTACTGAATGCATTCAATGAAGTTGTTTTCCTTGGACACTTCAGATTGGACATGAGCTGAATCAGCCTGAGTAGCTGCAAATGGTATGGCTACATCAATGGGACATAGTGGCTGGAATCCCAAGCCCACATGAAAGGGGCTATGGTTGGTTGAGCTGTGGAGGGCCTGGTTATAGCTATGTTGTACATAGGGCAGGATCTCATCCCATGTGCATGGATGCTTTGAGTTGTACATGATAAAAATGTGTACGATCATCTTGTTGATGACCTCTGTCTGGCCATCAGTCCGAGGATGGAAAGTTGTGGACTTTGTGAGCTTGGTGTCTAGCATTGACCATAGGCTAGACCAGAATGTACTAAGGAACTTGTTGTCCTGATTTGAGAATATAGATTGTGGGATCCCAAAGTGTACCCACACTCGTTTAAAGAAGAGTTTAGCAGTGGCTTCTGCTGTGATATTCTTCTTGCAGGCCGCCATTATGGCCATCTTTGAGAATCTATTGATGACCACAAACACATAGTCATTGTCGTGCTTACTAGAAGGAAGGCCCAACATGTAATCCATGGAGATGGATTCCCAAGGTCGACTAGAGGTAGGAAACGGAGTATAAAGGCCTTGCTTCTTGATGGACAGTTTGGCAATGGCGCAGGAAATGCAGGATCAGATGTACTTCTCAACATCCTGTAAAAGGTTTGACCAATAGAAATACTTCTGCAGTACTACCACTATTATCTCAACCCCAAAATTCCCAGCAACCTGACTGTAGTGTGCTTCCCAAATCATCTTGGCACGCTCACTTGAAGGAACACAAAGGTGTCCCATGTGACATAGTAGTGCATCTTGGAGGTGAAAATTTGGAACTTGGTTTCCCTCAAAGAGTGTCCTGTATGTGTGGTTGAATTTTTGATCGCTCTGGTATAGAAGCATCCAATCATAAGTATCATGCCCACAAGAGTTAAACACGATGGTTATCGCCACGATCGGTGGTCGGCTGAGGCAGTCTGCAACATTGCTGGTGTTTCCCTTCTTGTACTTGATTTTTAAATGAAACTGTTGTAGATATGTGGACCAATTCTGATGGTGATCATTCTGTAACTTCCCTTGCGTCTGTATGAACTATAGGGGTTGCTGGTCTGTGTGGATGATCATTTCCTTCCCCAAAATTTAATGCTTCCATTATCGATAAGCCTGCACAATGGAATACATCTCTTTGTCATAAGTGGGATATTTACGGACCATGTCAGACAGTGTCTCACTGTGATATGCCACTGGATTCCCTTGTTGAGTAACAACTGCCCCAATAGCATAGTCAGAGGCATCTGTCTCAATCTCAAATGGTTGTTGCAAGTTTGGTAATGTGAGCACTAGGGCATAGTAGAGGCAATGTTTCAATTATGCAAATTCCTTATGTTGAGTTTTCGACCAGAATAATTTTTCTTTTGCTCCTCCCTTGGTGACTTGACTCAAGGGCCAAGTGATATGAGAGAATCCCAACACGAACCTGTGGTAGAAATTATCAAGACCGAGAAAGCTGCGAAGCTCTGTTAGAGTAGTTGGGGTTGGCCAATCCTTAATGACTTGGATCTTGGTTGGATCCACATGTACCCCACACTCATCAATAATGTATCCCAGATACTGAACCTGGGTCATGCCAAAAGTGCACTTGTCCAAATTGGCACACAACTTATGCTTCTGCAGTGTTTGGAGTACCTGTCGGATGTGGTGGAGGTGCTCTTCCCAAGTCTAGCTGAAGATCAAGATCTCATCCAAGTACGCTACTACAAATGAGTTGGTGAATGGCTGCAATATGTTGTCCATTAGTCTCATGAAGGTTGCGGGAGCATTCGTCAGCCCAAAAGGCATAACCAACCATTCGAAAAGGCACTCCTTGGATTTGAAGGCAGTCGTCCACACATCGGTCGGTTTGATCGATACCTGGTGATACCCAGACTTTATGTCGATCTTGATAAAATATTTCGCCCATTTAAGCTAGTGCAGGAAGTCATCAATCTGTGGGATTGGGTACCTATTTTGGACAGTGATCTTGTTCAGTGCCTGATAGTCAATACAGAGTCTCCAAGTCCCATCCTTCTTCTGTACCAACATGATCAGGCTCCCACAGGGTGATGAAATTGGACAGATGTGACCCTTCTACAGCAGCTCCTGGATTTGCCTCTTTATTTCATCATTCTCCAGAACAGAGCATTGATAGATCAGTCCATTGGGAAGCGACGCACCTAGGGTCAGATCGATGGGGTGCTTGACTTGACAGTGCAGAGGCACCCCTGTGGGTGAGGTGAATATGTCTCGTTACTCCTCCATGACCTTGTCCATTTGTTATTGTCATGCGGAGGGGCTGTGTCTAGAGGTCGTGTCCATGATCTTCTTCTTACCCTGAGGGTGGATCATAAAGAAAACAAATTTCCTGGTTTTGGAAATGAGCTTACTACATTGTTTTGTAGTAACCAAAGAGATAGTGGCAGGAGGTGGTACCTCTGGTATCTTGTACAACTTATTTCCCAAAGTAACAATAAAATCATGAGGCTGGGACTCATACACATCATGTCTCTTCCATAAGTATGGTTGAACTAATAATACATCACAAACATTAAGAGGAGAAATATCACATAATACCTCATCGGTGAAGGGCTTGATGTTGTAGGGAAGGCAGCATTATTGGCTGACGCGGAGATCTCGTCCTTAGTGAAGCCACTTGATGGTGTATGGCTGCAGGTGTGATGTGGTCGACAAGCCCAACCGCTTCAAGACCTTTAGTAAAATGAGGTTCTTTTGGCTCCCACTGTCGACAATGAACTGTAGTGGGGAACCCTTTACCCACATCTGGGAGTGGAAAAGATGCTCCTCCTCCTCTGAATCTTCTAGTTCTTCCTTTTGGATCTTCGTGGTGGCAATGGTGGCGTTGGTATCTACATCAATAATATTCTTCCCTTTGTCATTCCCCTTCTTGGGTTTTGATTCAGTGTCAGAGTATACTTCTGATTCAGAATCCTTTATCTCGGCCACCAGTGACTTCTTGGCCCGACACTTACTTGTGTTGTGAGTGGGGCTCTTATGGAACTCGCACCACTTTCCCGCTTCCTTTTTCAGCTCCATAGTGCTACTCTTTTCTTGTGGATTTGGAAAGTTGTCTTGATTCACCATCGCTTGGCTGTGTCCTTGGTTCTGCAGTTTGGGGGCACCTTTCGCTTGCTTCTGATTCATAGATCCAAAGTCTTGCTTTTTCTATTTGAATTTTTTCTCAATTTGGGCAGCATACCGGTATGCCGTACCAAGCGAGGAGATGTTAAGGAACTCCATTTCCTCCTGAATGTATCTGTGTATACAACTGTGGTACTTTAGCACCAAATGTTTCTCTGAATATTTGATAGCTAACTTGGTGTGTAGGGTATGGAACAGATTCGTCAGTTCATGCACATCTTGATCTCTTTGCTGCCGCAGCATAGTCCATTATATGTACTTGTGCTCATAGCTCCCCATGGGATAATATTATCCCTTTATGGCATCTCGAAAAGAATTCCAAGTGGGTACAACTGAGAATAGAGAGGGTGCCTCCTCATCCTTTCTCTCACAGTAGGTTTTCCACCAATCCTTGACATGGGGGGAAGCTTTGAGTTGTGAAAAAGTAATATTTTCCCAGTCGAAAAAGTCATGAACTACGAAATATCCTTCTAATAGATTCAAACATCTATCTACGGCATCTACATATATTCGGCCATCAAATATGGGAATGTCGAAGTTTACTTGTACCTTAAAATGGGTTGCACCTCTAGAGTGGCTGCTAGATGTAAATGCATCACCAGTGGGAAGTCGTTGAAGGATCTAGGAAAAGTTATCCATCATCACGTTCCTTTTTTTTTCAAGGGCCTCCTTGAGCAACATTTTGATAGGATATTTTGCGCCCTCATCTTTCTTTTCGTCCCCCATGGGCAGCTGTTGGTATTTGCGAGGCTAATCTTGCAAAGGTTCAACCAGATCGAGCCCTAACTCTTTATACCCCACCCTCATTGGGGACATGCAAAGAATGTTCGAGAAAGAGAAGATTTCTCTGATACCACTGATCTGGATTTATGTAGGAACGCACCAGGAGATAACAGGTATAAAGTGTGTCAACAATCAAGACTGATGAATTCCCATTTCCAATTTGGAATTGGTACTGGTTGTAAAATACATGCTGGGTGTTGATGTTCAACTTTAACTTGCTGGCATTCTATACACCTAGCTATAAATTCAACAACTTCATTTTTAAATATTAGGCCAATAGTACTCTTTTCTCAACATTGTTACCATCTTTTGATACATCGTATGTCCGAAATAAGGACTTTTGTGTACTTCATTCAAAATAAACATTTTAACTTTTGGTATGTTAGGCACATAAAGTTTGCTTTTACACAGCATTAGACCTTTTTCATTTCAGTTGTAATACGTATTTAAATTTTTAGATATACTCTGAGTTAATTTTTCTCTTAAACTGTGGTATTCTGTGTTTAGTTTTATTCCTTCTTCCAATTTATCATCTAATTTGGTTTTATAACTGCTAATGGAAACTACAAAACTTGTTACTGCATTTATGCTTAAGGAACCTGCCACTTTATTTTCTTTCCCTTTAATGTGTTTGATTTCAAAATCATATTTGCTAAGGAAAGATAACCATCTATCTTTCCTCGCGTTTAGATTTTGTTGATCAAACAAATATTTTAAGCTTATGTTGTCAGACATTAGCAAAATCCTTTTACCTATTAGATGATGGCGCCACATTTTTAAACCATGGATTATGGCAGCCAGCTCTAGGTCATAAGTTGCGTAATTCTTTTCATGTGTTTTTAACTTCCTTGATTCATACACAATTACATGACCTTCTTGTGTCAGTACTCCACCAACCTTCGTTGCATGCATCAGTGCATACAACAAAATCTCTATCTGGATCTGCTATTTTTTAGAATAGGTGTAGTGGTTAATAATCCTTTTAATTTATTAAAAATTTCTTTGCATTTTTATCCCAGACAAATTTCTTGCCCTTTTTCTATAATGATGTTATATGATTTGCAATTTTTGAAAATCCTTATATAATTTTTTTGTAATAACCTGTTATTCCCATAAAGGATCGTACATTAGTTACGTCCTTGGGAACATGCCAATCAATTATTTCTTTTATCTTATCTGGGTCTACTTATATCCCTTCTTTGGATATTATGTTCCCTAGATATTGTATCTTATCTTTATACAATTCACATTTACTTAACTTAGCATATAGTTGATGTTCTCTTAAGACTTGTCGTATTATTTGCAAGTGTTCGTTGTGTTCTTCTTTCATTTTAGAATAAATTAATATGTCATTTATAAAGACGACTACAAATTTGTCTAAGTATTTACTTAGGACACTGTTCATTAAGCACATGAAAGTTGTTGGAGCGTTAGTTAGCTCAAAGTGCATAACCACAAACTCATAGTGCCTGTATCTAGTTTTGAACGTAATCTTAAATATATCTTCTTCTTTAATCCTGACTTGATGATATCTAGATCTCAAGTCTATTTTTGAAAATATCGTCACTCTGCATATCTGATCAAATATATCATCGATGTGGGGCAGAGGATACCTATTCTTAATTGTCATTTGATTAAGTTGACTTTAGTCTATACATAGACGTAATGTACTGTCTTTATTTTTAATGAAAAGGACCGGTGCTCCCCAAGGGGATACAGTTGGTATTACATAGTTTTTGGCTATTAATTCTTGTAATTGTAAATTTAATTCATTCAGTTCCAAGATGCTCATTTGATAAGGATCCTTCAAATTAGGTACCGCTCTTGGTATGAATTCGATTGTGAAATACAAATCTCTCTTTGGAGGTAATCCTGGAATTTCTTCCGGGAAGACATCCAAGAAATCTTGTAGGATTGGAATATCTTCAAATCTTGGCTTATCTTCTTTATCAAATTGTTCATTATTTATTGTATACAACAAAGAATTTACAACCTTTTCTTACAACATTTTTCATCTGTAATGCTGATATTTGTCTAACCGAAATTTTCCTAGGTATTCCTATGACTGTAATAATTTCTCCTTTACCATTTAAACAGGTAAAAATTTTCTGAAAGCAATTTAACATTACTTGATGTCTTTCTAGACAATCCATACCTATTAGGACATCATAAGATCCTAACGATAATGCATTTAACTTGATTTGAGTTTTAAACCGACTCATAAGCAAATCACAGTTTTCAACATAATTAACCACTTTCCTTTTAGTTTTGGTAGCTAATTGGACCAGCCAAGATTTTCAAACTTTTGAAAAGATAAATTACATTTCTCCACTATGCTAGGTGATACATAATTGAAATTAGCACAGGGATCAATCAGAATGGAAACAAACTAGTTTTGTGTCATACCTTGCACTTCCACCATCGAAGTCTGGTGATCCGCCTGTCGGTTCTCCAAAGCTGCATTTATTCTAGGAATTTCATTTGCCACATATCCAATTGTTTCCTCTTCTTGAATGCTATACACGTTGCTGAATTTTTCTTTTCTGTTCGGATAGTACTTGGCATAATGCAGTTCAGGTTTCTTATGTTCATTATTTTTAACAAAATTGTTATGCATATCTCTTCCTTTTGGTGCTATAGAATTTTGTCGTGCTTTATTTTAAAAATCTGCTCTTTGATAGTTATTCTTAGAGAAATTATGAGAATTGTTCCCAAAACTCTTATTTGACTTAAACCATTTTCTTTCCTGGTCAAAGTGACTTGTTCTCTTATTCTTCCAGTTGGGTAAAATTTCTCTCTTTTTACTCTGTTCATAATAGAAATCAGCCTTTCTCATTTCCTCTTCAAGTATTTTTGGGTTATCAAACTCTATTCTATCCTTGAAGCTAGGGGGTAGACAACTTAAAACTCATTGTATTTTAGGTTTTTCATCAATTATGTATGGTACATATCTTAACATACTTATAAATTTGGTGCTTAATTCTTTCATTGAAATTGAACCCAATTTTAATTCATAGAAATCCATAGCTCTTTCCTCATAGTACTTTTCAAATAAAAACTTCCTTTTAAATACTCTCCTGGTTAAGTACTTCTCCTTAATATTTTTTACTCTTTTTATGTATTGCCACCAGATGTCAACTTTTTTGGTTAAGTTGTATATAGCCATCTGAGATTTAAGTCTGTCAAAATAGTTATAAATATGGAAATATTTCTTCATTCCTAACAGACAAGCCTTGACTTCTTCACCTTTTTCTACTTGTCTGTTAAACACGGGAGCCTTTATTTTTTTTAATTCCCAATAAATTTCTTCATAGAGTTTGTACTTCCTTCTCCTAAGTTTATGGTCACTTTCACTACTATCACTTATGTAATCATACCTTCCCCTATGTGGCATTGCGTTAAACTCTATAGAAGATTCACTATCAGAATATTTTTCTTTCGTTCCCTTATCTTTATAGGACACTGTTGCAGAATCAGTTTCATAAACATTTCTTTTATCTTTTTCTTTGTTATGTATTTTGTCTAATAACATCGTATTCAGTTCCAGAATTCTTTCATTATCTATTGTTACAGTTTGTAGTTCATTTTTCAACTCCTTAACTGTTTGTAGTAACTCTGAAGGTGTATTATTCAGTTCTACATAAATGTTGTCTGGATTGTTGTGCTGAGACCCATTTTTAGCATATGCTTGAACACTTTCCATTTTCCTGCAAAACAGATTTTATATTTTTGTACATAAATAAATGTAGAATGTGATCAGTATATTTGTTTCTTGTTTGCATGCGAGTGATCCAATCAAGACTAGTGTTTGGAAACTTGCTCTGATACCACATGTAACATCCCTAAAATTCATAAATAAATAAATAAATAATTATTTACTATATGTAACTTTAAAAAATTCCTAAGAAATAATTCCAAGAGATGTTATACTCCATACTTCCTCTATCGTAATGGTAACGGATTTCTTATAACATGCAAGACTCATCTACCTAAGTTTACAGTTTTTCATTAGCATGCCTCTTTTTATGACACTTGTCGATATTACGTCAAACATTCTAGCTGATACTATTTTGTGAAAAAACTGCCATTGCTGGTGCTTCCCTTCTTGTACATGATGTTCAAATGAAACTGTTGTAGATATGTGGACCAATTCTGATGGCGATCATTCTGTAACTTCCCTTGTGTCTGTATGAACTGCAGGGGTCAGTGGTATGTGTGGATGATCGTTTCCTTCCCCAAAATGTAATGCTTCCATTGTCGACAAGCCTGTACAATGGAATACATCTCTTTTTCATAAGTGGGATATTTGCAGACTGTGTCAGACATTGTCTCACTGTGATATGCCACTAGATGCCCTTGTTGAGTAAGGACTACCCCAATAGCATAGTCAGAGGCATCTGTCTCAATCTCAAATGGTTGTTGCAAGTCTGGTAATGTGAGCACTAGGGCACAACAAAGGCAATGTTTCAATTCTGCAAACGCCTTATGTTGAGTTTCTGAACAGAAGAATTTTTCTTTTTCTCCTCCCTTGGTGACTTGAATCAAAGGCCAAGTGATATGAGAGAATCCCAACATGAACTTGCGGTAGAAATTATCAAGACCCAGAAAGCTGCAAAGCTCTGTTAGAGTAGTTGGGGCTGGCCAATCCTGAATGACTTGGATCTTGGTTGGATCCACATGTACCCCACACTCATCAATAATGTATCCCAGATACTGAACCTGGGTCATGCCAAAAGAGAACTTGTCCAAATTGGCACACAACTTATGCTTCTGTAGTGTTTGGAGGACCTGTCAGATGTGGTGGAGGTGCTCTTCCCAAGCCTAGCTGAAGATTAGGATGTCATCCAAGTACAATACTACAAATGAGTTGGTGGATGGCCACAAGATGTCGTCCATTAGTCTCATGAAGGTTGCGGGAGCATTCGTCAACCCAAAATGCATAACCAACCATTCGAAAAGGCCCTCCATGGATTTGAAGGCAGTCTTCCACACATCGGTTGGTTTGATCGGTACCTGATGATACCCGGAATTTAAGTCGATCTTGCTAAAATATTTTTCCCCTTTAATCTGGTCCAGGAAGTCATCAATCCGTGGGATCAAGTACCTATTGCAGACAGTGATCTTGTTCAGTGCCCGATAGTTAATATAGAGTCTCCAAGTCCCATCCTTCTTCTGTACCAACATGTTTGGGCTCCCACATGGCGATGAAATTGGACGGATGTGACCCTTCTACAGTAGCTCCTGGATTTTCCTCTTTATTTCATCATTCTCCAGAACAGGGCATTGATATATCAGTCCATTGGGCAGCAGCGCACCTGGGGTCAGATCGATGGGGTGCTTGACCTTACAGTGCAGAGGCACCCCTGTTGGTGAGGCAAATATGTCTCGGTAATCATCCATGACCTTGTCCATATGTTATTGTCATGTGGAGGGGATATGTTTGGAGGTCATGGCCATGATGTTCTTCTTACCCTGAGGGCAGATCATCAAGAAAACAAATTTCCTAGTTTTGGAAATGAGCTTACTGCATTGTTTTGCAGTAACCAAAGAGATAGTGGCAGGAGATGGTACATCTGGTATCCTGTACAAATTATTTCCCAAAGTAACAATAACAACGCGAGGCCGGGACTCATACATAGCATTTTGCTTCCATAATTATGGTTGAACTAATAATACATCACAAACATTAAGAGGATCAATATCACATAATACCTCATCGATGAAGGGCTTAATGTTGTAGGGAAGGCGACATTGCTAGCTGACGCGGAGATCTCGTCCTTGGTGAAGCCACCCGATGGTGTACAGCTGTGGGTGTGCTGTGGTCGGCAAGCCCAACCGCTTCATGAACTCTACTGAAATAAGGTTCTTTTGGCTTCCACTGTCGACAATGAACTGTAGTGGGGAACCCTTTACCCACATCTGGGAGTGGAAAACATGCTCCTCCTCCTCTGAATCTTCTGGTTCTTTCGTTTGGAACTTTGTGGTGGAAACAGTGGCGTTGGGATCTACATTGAAAATATTCTTCCCTCTGTCATTTCCCTTCTCGGGTTCTGATTCATTGTCAGAGTATGCATTTGATTTGGAAGCCTTTATCTCGGCCACTAGTGACTTCTTGGTCCGACACTCACTTGTGTTGTGAGTGGGGCTCTTATGGAACTCGCACCACTTTCCCGCTTCCTTCTTCAGTTTCACAGTGTTGCTATTTGCTTGTGGATTTGGAAATTTGTCTTGAGTCACCATCCCTAGGCTGTGTCCTTGGTTCTATAGTTTGGGGGCACCTTTCGCTTGCTTAGAGATTCGTAGATCGAAAGTCTCACTTTTTCTGTTTGAATTTTTGCTCAATTTTGGTAGCATACTGGTATGCCATACCAAGTGAGGAGATGTCAAGGAAATCCATTTCCTCCTGAATGTATCTATGCAGACAACTACAGTACTTCAGAACCAAATGTTTCTCTGAATCTTTGATACCCAACTTGGTGCACAGGGTATGGAACAGATTCGTCAGTTCATGCACATCTTGATCTCTTTGCTGCCGTAGCATAGTCCATTGTATGTACTTGTCCTCATAGCTCTCCATGGGATAATATTGTCCCTTTATGGCATCTTGGAAAGAATTCCAAGTGGGTACAGGTGAGAATAGAGAGGTTTCCTCCTCATCCTTTCTCTCATAGTAGGTTTTCCACCAGTCCTTTACATGGGGGGTGGCTTTGAGTAGTGAAAAAGTAATCTTTTCCTGGTCGAAAAAGTCAGGAACCATGAAATATCCTTCTAATAGATTCAACCATCTATCTACGACGTTTGCATCTATTCGGCCATCAAATATGGGAATGTCGAAGTTTACTTGTACCTTAAAAGGGGTTTCACCTCTAGAGTGGTTTCTCTTTGTGCAGGTGGATGAGATCGCCCTTAAGTTTGTTAAGGAAAAAATCCTACACTACTGGGCATCAAACAAATATAAGAAAATTGGTCCACCAAGGTTTCGTAAAACAACCTAAATCCTAACCCAATTTTTAAATCAACCTTCTTACTATATACTATACCCTATCTTATCCCTATCATGCAAAATCGTACCCAATTCATATACCATATTCCTAAACCATACATCAACCTTGGATAAGCCTAAGTGTAGGACATATCACAAGCAATATGATGAACCTTAACTATACCATACAATATAAATTCCATATTGGGGATACTATGCATAAGGATTTGGTCTTTAGTTATGATGTGGTCGTTGGCATAAACCTTGGAACCAGGTTGGTGAAAGTGTTAAGCAAAGGATGTGACACAAATTCGTCCACATGCAGGCCATGTGGTCATAATAAAAACTTTAGTTGGTGTCAAATGGATAGGGTGCAAAACCCTATGGGTTTAATGCGTCTTGATGGCTGCATCGGTCCTTTTGATCGGGTTATGTTTGGTGTTAGTTTTTCTCCCACTTTTTCCCTCAGCCTCTGGTTGTTCGAATTCGTTATTCTTGCGTTTGTGAATAGAGATGGAGGCACCAAAAATATTGGACCTCGACACCTTCTGAACCTATCCAAGATTTATCAGTTTGCCGGTGAAGTTCGTAAACCTCGTTCTGGTGATGTTTGGGTGTCTCTGCTTAGATTTATGAACACTGAGAAGATAAATGCTTCTTTCGCACTTCCACTATTAATTTTCTTTCTTTGTACATGGTTTATAAAACTATTATTTAACTATCGGGATAATGTATGTGGAGGAGATAACCAGAACAACTCTCTGCGATGAGGGTTTTGGTTGGATACTGGCTGAGAATATTTTTGCAACCGATAAGATTTATGGCCTTACCTTTCATGGATCCGTGGAAAAAACTCGGTTTCTTGTTGTGTGTCTATCCCCATAGCTTTGGGGCTTCATCTGTACACATGTTCATTGGTGTGAAAGTGATAAATTTTACTTTGGTAATAATATGAACTTGATACTGTAAGAGGTTTTCATCTCCTGTGGAGTCATAGTGACTATGCTGCTTTTATAAACAAAAGTTTAATGTATATCTATAATAGTTCTTCTACTTGTTTTTTTACTGTAAAGGTTTTATCTTTGTAAGAACCCGTGAGCACTTTGCATAATGCCATGTTTCTTATCAACAATGTAACATGGTTTTACTTATTCGTCATTGCGACTGTGTATATTTTTTTCCTAAATATGACTATATGTCTGGTTTATCGTTTTACAGTTTGTGAATGTTTGTAAATAAATACGACCATGAGGCCCTTTACTGTCGTGATTGATTTGGAAAGAGAGATGTAATCCTCTTCAAACGATATTGACCGATATAATTCTCTAGCAACGTTGTGAGGGTTTTGTATCTAACCTGATTACAATTTTTTGTTTTTGTAATACTATTCTGTGGCCGTGAGGCCTTTTCCTGTTGCATTTGTTTCTTGAAAAAGGCCATAGAGCCACTTGAAAAAAAAACGTTATTACTATTTAAATTTTATAGCAAGGTTAAGGAATGTAGCCAGCAAGGTGTTTAAATTTATAGTTTTGGATATTATTTTGATTTTGTTACACAGTCGTTTTCCTTAAATCGATAGATAGCAGGTCATGGGACCGTGGGGAAATTCTTAAAAGGATAGATTAAAATTCTTAGGTCATGAGGCCTCTTTTGATGTTGTTCTAGTTTATAAAATAGTAGGTCCATAGATAATATTGTCATTCTTTCCCAGTAATGGTTTTGGCAACTTGTAAAGACCCATCAGGGATTCACAATTGAATCCTTAATTTACAATTCGTTATTTTCCCTTAAAATATAAAAGAGTTTAGTTCGAAAAGGAATAATATGTTGGAAATAATACTGTACTTATCTGTTTTCTTTCTTGCTAGAAGCCATAAGGCCATACTATGTTTACAAATTATGAAACCATTATTAGGTCGATTAGACTGTGCTTTAAAAAGGGACAATATTGTTTACTTAGGGGATAAGACTGATTTTAAAACAAGAGATATAATCCCTAAGGCTACTAGGTTTTAAATCTATAAGAAATAAATTACATATAACGATACCAATTTGGCTTACAGCCTGTAACCAGTGTGGCAGCCTACCGATAAACTCGATTTGGTATTTCAAGAAATTATGTTTTAGTAAGATCTCAAACCTAGCTCATTTATCAATTTGATTTAAAGTTTTTTTTATCTATTGTATCTAGGGTTTTAGATCTGAACAACATGGTTTACTTAATGATTCCAGCTTGAAGATAATAATTTTGACCTGATTATAACCATGTAAACTATGTGTATTTTATTATAGGCTTAAATCCTGAGTATATTTAGCATATACACTATTTTTTGTTTTAAATAAGAAACTATGAAGTTAGCTTATGAAATCTATACAGGTTTTATCCTTATTAAGATTTATCAGTTTTATATATATATATATATATATATATATATATATATTACTTATATGCCTCTGTAACTAGATGTATATTTTATAGTAGCCTCTATACATGTTATGAATATTATAATAGCTTCTGTAATAGATCTCATAAGGTGTTTTCAAAGGTCTTCACTGAAAAATTAACTGTTATGTTATTTAAACCCTATACTAACAGAGGATTACCAAAGTAGAATTAAGAAGAACTGAGATAAAAGAAATTATAATTAAAAATGCCAAAAACATGAAATAGTATCATTTTAATCTAAAACTAACTTAACAGAATAACTTAGACTAATTTCATATTTCTTCTCTTTAGAAATAGTAAAGGATAATTTCCAAAATCTCTGTAGATGATAACAATTTTCAGATAGGAAGTACATATGAGAACAATAAAATATCAATATAAGAGTTGCAGATACTGAGCATACTTCTAAAATATAGACATAGAATTAAATCACCATTAAAGTAACAACAATTAGAACCTGGATAATTTGCAGAAGGGGACAAATAACCAAAGCATACTATTCCACCCAACCTTCTCCTAAAGGAGCCAAGATTACTTGCTTAGGATCCCTTAGCATGTTCACTATACCACTAGGACGAAGATCATTGGATAATAGTTGACACAACAAATTGATGTAACTTAACAAAACAACAGACTTAACTCATAAATTCCACTTTAGTTATCCCCTCATGAAATTCCTTATGTGCCTGAATTTTTCAGTTTGCAGCAATCACAAGGTACATTCTCTTGAAACCAGAATGAGTAGTGAGCCTTCTACTCAATTTGATGGTATTTATAAGATTGCCTAGGTCTTTGGGTCAATTTTTGATCTAAATGGGGCACCATCTCAGTTCTCCCTTCTCATGGAACATGACCACATTTTTAAAAATTATGCTTCCTGCAACAACTAGAAAGTGAAATGCTAGTGCTGCTACTTATCAAGCAGCCTTCTACAGTTTCTCATTCCTCCTAGTGGGCCAGTGAACATTCATTTGAAATCCTCCCTTGGATAGGTGTCTCTTCTATTTAATTATTAAAAATAAATAATTCTTCAATTACAGTCATCCTTGACCAACTTGGTGATAAAACTTTACAATAAATTTATCATAATGTTTTTATGAAATAAATAATAAATATTTATTGCAGTTCTAGGTGTGTTACAAACACCCGCCCCCCCTTAAGCTCAGCATCATCCTCTATGTTGCTTAATTTTATTTTGAATTCTACTGGAATAGAGCTGGATATGGCACCTGCATATCGCTCTCTAATTTCCAGGTTGCTTCATCTGGACTGAGGTGTTTCCATTGTAGTTTTACCTGTCCAATGGTGCAATTCTGGAGAAAAACTTCCCTCTTGTTGAGAATACAGTCTGGTTCCACCTGAAAATCTCCTTCTGGTTCTACCTTAATCACATTCCAGTCAATCACATGAGTAGCATCGTGTACATACTTTTTCAAAACAGAAATGTGAAAGACATTATGTATTCTAAGATTAGGTGGCAAATATAAACGATATGCCATTGGCCCCACTCTTGCTAATATTTTGAATGGTCCACAATAGCTAGGTGCTAATTTAGCACGGCTCCCTAGTTTAAAAAAGCTCTTTCTGGGTTTTACCTTAACAAAGACATGCTCACCTACATGGAATTCCTTCGGAATTATTTTAAGATCGGCATGACTTTTGTCTGTTTTGAGTAGTTTTTAGATTGCTTTGTACCTGCTTCACTATTAGTTCCAGTTATTTTAACAACTCAGGTCCTAAAATCAATCTGTCTACTGGATTACTCCATGTAATAGGAGTGTTACATTTCCTACCATATAATATTTCGAAAGGACTAAGCTTCCCTGAAGCTTGATAATGGTTATCATATGCAAATTCAACTAAGTGCAAATAATATTCCCACTTCTTGGGATAGTCTCTAACATACATTTGTAACATATCTTCTAGTACTTGATTGACTCTTTTTATTTGTCCATCCATTTGCGGATGATAAGCAGTACTGAAATTCAATTTAGTATCTAGTCATTTAAATAAATATTTCTAGAAATTACCAGTAAATTTAGGATCTTTGTCAAAAATTATTATCTTTGGAATTCCATGTAGACGAAAGATTTATTTCATAAATATTTCAACAATGTTAGCATCTTTATGAGTTGTTTTAACAGATATAAAGTGTATCAACAATCAAGACTGATGAATTCCCATTTCCAATTTGGAATTGGTAATGGTTGTAAAATACATGCTGAGTGTTGATGTTCAACTTTAACTTGTTGACATTCTATACACCTAGCTATAAATTCAACAACTTCATTTTTCCATATTAGGCCAATAGTAATATTTTCTCAACATTATTACCATTTTTTGATACCCCGTATGTCCAAAATAAGGACTTTTGTGTACTTCATTCAAAATCAACATTTTAACTTCCGCTATGTTAGGCACATAAAGTTTGTTTTTACACAGCATTAGACCTTTTTCATTTAAGTTGTAATATGTATTTAAATTTTCAGATATATTCTGAGTTATTTTTTCTCTTAAACTCTGGTATTCTGTGTTTAGATTTATTCCTTCTTCCAATTTATCCTCTAATTTGGTTTTATAACTGCTAATTGAAACTACAAAACTTGTTATTGCATTTATGCTTAAGGAACNTGTGTTTAGATTTATTCCTTCTTCCAATTTATCCTCTAATTTGGTTTTATAACTGCTAATTGAAACTACAAAACTTGTTATTGCATTTATGCTTAAGGACCCTGCCACTTTATTTTCTTTCCCTTTAATGTGTTTGATTTCAAAATCATATTCGCTAAGGAAAGATAACCATCTATCTTGCCTCGCGTTTAGATTTTGTTGATCAAACAAATATTTTAAGCTTATGTTGTCAGACATTAGAAAAATTCTTTTACCTATTAGATGATGGCGCCACATTTTTAAAGCATGGATTATGGCAGCCAGCTCTAGGTCATAAGTTGCGTAATTCTTTTCATGTGTTTTTAGCTTCCTTGATTCATACACAATTACATGACCTTCTTGTGTCAGTAATCTACCAATCTTCGTTGCATGCATCAGTGCATACAACAAAATCTTTGTCTGGATTTGTTATTTTTTAGAATAGGTGTAGTGGTTAATAATCCTTTGAATTTATTAAAACTTTCTTCGCATTTTTTATTTCAGACAATTTTCTTACCCTTTTTCTGTAATGATGTTATATGATTTGCAATTTTTGAAAATCCTTAGATAATTTTTTTGTAATAACTTGTTATTCCCATAAAGGATTGTACATCAGTTACGTCCTTGGGAACATGTCAATAAATTATTTCTTTTATCTTATCTGGGTCTACTTATATCCCTTCTTTGGATATTATGTTCCCTAGATATTGGATCTTATCTTTATAAAATTCACATTTACTTAACTTAGCATATAGTTGATGTTCTCTTAAGACTTGTAGTATTATTTGCAAGTGTTCATCGTGTTCTTCTTTCGTTTTAGAATAAATTAATATGTCATCTATAAAGACGACTACAAATTTGTCTAAGTATTTACTTAGGACACTGTTCATTAAGCACATGAAAGTTGTTGGAGTGTTAGTTAGCTCAAAGCGCATAACGACAAACTCATAGTGCCTGTATCTAGTTCTGAACGTAATCTTAAATATATCTTCTTCTTTAATCCTTACTTGATGATATCTAGATCTCCAGTCTATTTTTGAAAATATAGTCGCTTCGCATATCTAATCAAATAGATCATCGATGCGGGGCAGAGGATACCTATTCTTAATTGTCATTTTATTAAGTTTACATTAGTTTATACATAAACGTAATGTACTGTCTTTCTTTTTAATGAAAAGGACCAGTGCTCCCCAAGGGGATACACTTGGTATTACATAGTTTTTGGCTATTAATTCTTGTAATTGTAAATTTAATTCGTTCAGTTCCAAGATTCTCATTTGATAAGGATCCTTCGAATTAGGTACCACTCCTGGTACTAATTCAATTGTAAAATATAGATCTCTCTTTGGAGGTAATCCTGGAATTTCTTCTGGGAAGACATCCGAGAAATCTTGTAGGATTGGAATATCTTCAAATCATGGCTTATCTTCTTTATCAAATTGTTCATTATTTATTATGTGTACAACAAAGACTTTACAACATTTTTCATCTGTAAGGCTGATATTTGTCTAACTGAAATTTTCCTAGGTACTCTTGTGACTGTAATAATTTCTCCTTTACCATTTAAACAGGTAAAATTTTTCTGAAAGAAATTTAAAATTACTTGATGTATTTATAGACAATCCATACCTATTAGGACATCATAAGATCCTAACGGTAATGCATTTAAGTTGAATTGAGTTTTAAACTGACTCATAAGCAAATCACAATTTTCAACATAATTAACCACTTTCCTTTTTAGTTCAGTAGCTAATTGGACCAGCCAAGATTTTCAAACTTTTGAAAAGATAAATTACATTTCTCCACTATGCTAGGTGATACATAACTCAAACTAGCACAGGGATCAATCAGAATGGAAACAGACTGGTTTTGTGTCATACCTTGCACTTCCACCATTCATGTTTGGTGATCTGCTTGTCGGTTCTCCAAAGCTGCATTTATTATAGTAATTTCATTTTCCACATATCCAATTGTTTCCTCTTCCTAAATACTATGCACATTGCTAAATTTTTCTTTTCTGTTCGGACAGTACTTGGTATAATGCAGTCCTTGACATTCCCAACACTTGATAGGTTTCTTATGTTCATCATTTTTAACAAAATTGTTATGCATATCTCTACCTTTTGGTGCTGTAGAATTTTGTTGTGCTTTATGTTAAAAATCTGCTCTTCGATAGTTATTCTTGGAGAAATTATGAGAATTGTTCGAAAAACTCTTATTTGACTTAAACCATTTTCTTTTCTAGTCAAAGTGACTTGTTCTCTTATTCTTCTAGTTGGGTAAACTTTCTCTCTTTTTACTCTGTTCATAATAGAAATCGGCCTTTCTCATTGCCTCTTCAAGGATTTTTGGGTTATCAAACTCTATTCTATCCTTGAAGCTAGAGGGTAGACAACTTAAAAATCATTGTATTTTAGTTTTTTCATCAATTATGTATGGTACATATCTTAACATACTTAGAAATTTGGTGCTTAATTATTTCATTGAAATTGAACCCAATTTTAATTCATATAAATCCTTAGCTCTTTCCTCATAGTATTGTTCAAATAAAAACTTCCTTTTAAAATACTCTCCTGGTTAAGTACTTCTCCTTAATATTTTTTACTCTTTTTATGTCTTGCCACCAGATGTCAACTTTTCTGGTTAAGTTGTAGATAGCCATCTGAGATTTTAGTCTGTCAGAATAGTTATATATATGGAAATATTTCTTCATTCCTGATAGTCAAGCCTCGAATTCTTCACATTTTTCTACTTGTTCGTTAAACATGGGAGCCTTTATGTTTTTTAATTCCCAAAAAATTTATTCATAGGGTTTGTACTTCTTTCTCCTAAGTTTACCGTCACTTTCACTACTATCACTTGTGTAATCATACCTTCCCCTATGTGACCTTGTGTTAAACTCTATAGAATATTCACTATCTGAATATTTTTCTTTCATTCCCTTATCTTTGTAGGACACTGTTTCAGAATCAGTTTCATAAACATTTCTTTTATCTTTCCCTTGTTATGTGTTTTATCTAATAACATCTTATTCAGTTCCAGAATTCTTTCATTATCTATTGTTACAGTTTGTAGTTCATCTTTCAACTCATTAACTATTTGTAGTAACTCTGAAGGTGGATTATTTAGTTCTACATAAATGATTTCTGGATTGTTGTGTTGAGACCCATTTTTAGCAGATGCTTGAACACCTTCCATTTTCCTACAAAATAGATTTTATATTTCTGTACAGAAATAAATGTAGAATGTGATTAGTATATTTGTTTCTTGTTTGCATGCGAGTGATCCAATCAGGCCTAGTGTTTGGAAACTCACTCTGATACCACATGTAACATCCCTAAAATTCATAAATTCATAAATAAAAATTATTTACTATATGTAACTTTAAAAAATTCCTAAGAAATAATTCCAAGAGATGTTATACTTCATACTTCCACTATCGTAATGATAATGGCTTTGTTGTAATATGCAAGACTCATCTGCCTAATTTTAAAGTTTTTCATTAGCATGCCTCTTTTTACAACACTTGTCGATATTATGTCAAACATTTTGGTTGATACTATTTTGTGAAAAAACTGCTTTTTAAACTCTGTTGGTTGTAATGTCATAACATTGTTTTCGTACCCTAAATTTTGATCTACTCATGAGTTGTTAAATGAAAAGGTCATAGTCTTACTTAGTCTTTAATACTAATGCATGAACCTTCGTTATTTTCTCTTTGTGCAGGTGGATGAGATCACCCTTAAGTGTTGGTTTATAGGTCAATACTGAGAGGGGGGGGATGAATCAATAATGTTATCTTTTTACTATTTTAACCACTTTTAAATCTATCAATAGAAACACATAACAACAAGAATACACATAACACAATTTTAACGTGGAAGCCCAATAGGGTAAACCACCAATATGTCCTATTACTACAAAATTGTTATTTACAAATAGTTTTTCCTGTGGCTATAGACAAGGATGGTGTTACACCATGTTTACCAATACCAATTGGAAGGAGGCTACGACCCCCTAGTTTATCAGCGATGACTGAAATGATGCTACAATACCCTATTTACCAATGCCAATTGGAAGGAGGCTACGACCCCCTGGTTTATTAGCTGCTACTAAAAGGATGCTTTGACACCCTATTTACCAATGCCAATTGGAAGGATGCTACGAACCGACCCTAGTTTATTAGCTATGAATGAAAGAAGGAAACAACCCCCTATAGGCCTATTTCCTGCCCTAGTTCCACCCTTCCACCATGATATGTTACTCACGATTCATCTCCCACTGATTTTTGTCACTCCCACTGGTCTTTGTTACTGATGTGGCAACACAAGCTGCAGAGATGTCTTCCTTATTACTCAGGCTGCTGCTTAAATACCTCTCAATGTTTAAGATTCTTTCAATAGTCGTGTCTCTCCAAACTGAATGAACACACCTTCAACTGTTGCACCCTTTCAGATCTGAAGATCACACCTCTCAGAATGTCCTATCATGTTCTTTCATTTATCCTTCATCTTAAAGATCGTCTCCACATCTTGGAAACCATTTCCACACCTATGTCCAATGTTTGCAGGTGCTTCCGCATTATCCATCTTCTTTCTGCAATATCATCTTCCCATTTTAATCAGAGATGGTGATCCTATTTCTAGGTCTCTCCAGGCTGTCAATCTAATGCACAGATTCCCTCCTTGAAATTGTATTTCTGCACCAAGATTTCCTCATCAACGATTTTCCACTGTTGATCTTTGTCAGGAGAATTCCTGACCATTGATCTCCATATTACAAGATGCGGGATGTCGAGTGTTCACTTTTTCCTTTCCAAAAACTTCTTTCCACAAACTCCTTTCTGCAATCTTCTTTCCACAATTTTCTTTCCGCACCGTCGATCTGTTTTAGCAGAACTAATTTCAGCCATCCAGTCTTTCCAGATTGCAGGATGCGGGATGTGTAAAACTTTAAACAATTCTTCCACAATTCCCTTTCCGCATTTTTCTTCCGCGTCGTTGATCTATTATGGGATTAATCTCAGTCGTCCGATCACTGTGGGATGTAGGATTATTAAATCCTTAAACATTACTTCCGCAATTCTCTTTCCGGTTTTTCCTTCTGCACCATTGATCTATTGTGGGATTAATTCCCACCGTATGATCTTGATTTTTTTGGAATTCCATCCTTTTCGCCTATCTTTTGTGGAACAGATCCTCATCATTGAATCTAGTGCGGAATGCCCCTTGACCATCCATTCTAGAGCTAATGCGGATCTGCATTTTGTCTTTGTGGATTATAAAAAAATTGATCCTCACTCATCAGATCTCATGCAGATAACTATGCCACTTCATCATCGTGCCAGGTTCATCATTACCTTAGTATTTCATGCGATGCCATCATATGTGTCATGCCACATCCTCATCTATGCCATGTCATGCCATCACTACTTTAGTCTTTCACTGAGTTTGTCATGCCATCATCTCCACTGGTTATTCCTTTGCCATTCTTGAATAGCTTTGACATCAATGACAACTATAACCCAAATTTTCCAACAATATCCCCCTTTGGCATTGATGGCAACCTCTAAACATTCCCCCCCTTTGGCACCAATGACAAAGGATAACCTATTATGCCAATGATGCACCTATTTTGATATAGGATTTCCCGTCTCTCTTCTTTTTGACAACTCCTCCTATCATCGCATCTCCCCTTTAAATTAACTTGGTTATTTAACTAATGTATTATAATTTATCTTAACATTTCCCATTCTTTGAATGATAGCTTAACTGATAAATCCATGTACTCCCCCTGTCAAAATACTTCTTCTCTTTTGTTAACTATACACCATCCTTGATCAACCATCATCTTTGAAGAAGATAGCTTTCAATATACTTTAACATTAGATACCAATATTATTTTTGAGATATCAAGTGGAATTTTCTAACTTTAACTCCCGCTGAGTATAAGATCCCTTCTAATGTTATTTTATTTAAATCACGAGAGACCTTTTTTAGAAAAACACCCCACAATCATCACTACAAACTTCTTCATTTCTTTCATCCTCATCTACATCGGTGTATTCTTATACTTCACTAAGTAGCTTTCCCTCATGATGAGTATCATTTTTATCTATGACCTCATTATTCTCAACATCAACTATAAAGACTTCATTAATGAATGAAAGTTGTGTTTCTTCTGAAGCTTCTAATTCTTTCATCCACACTTTTTTGGAGGTGTACTATTTACTTGTCCTTCACCATGCTCTATGTTGGTGTCATGTTCCCTTCTCATACTTTGATTTTATCCCCTGAATCTGCAGTCAGCCACCTTGTGACCAAAATTATGACAGTAATGAAAATAACAATAAAATTTTTCTTTATCCAACGGAGGTCTTTGGTCTCTAACTGTCCTTTTCTTCCACCTTTTTTGAATTTCTATGGGAGTATCACAGTTATGTTTACAATTTCTAGACAAGGGTCCAAAGTTATTACATTTGTAACACTCTATATCGAACCTTTGGAGAAGTCCAAAATAGTAATGATTCCTTACCTTCAGCTTTTTAATTTCATCCTTCTTGTACTCATGAACTTTTTCATAAGCCTTGCATTTCAGGGCTTTATGACCGAAGTTATTACAGTAATAACAATGACCCAAAAATATTTTCTGATTTCTATTTATTACTTGTCTCTTGGGCTCCTCATGAGTTATGTCTTTGTCAAGAAAGGATAAAGCATGTTCTTTGCACTTTTCCTTCTTAACAAGACTTTTTAGTACTTCAACATAGCTCTTTATACTTCCTCTCCAATTATTGAGTGGGGAACTCTCTCGTTTCTTCTCTTTAACAAACCCCAAACTAGACCTATCACTTGATGGTATTTGGCTACTCAGAATGTTATCTAGAATCCTTGAGCTGTTCTCAAACTTTGATTTAATGTATTTTTCATCAATTCCTTCTCTAAGTCAAGCAATTTCTTTATCAAGTTTTTTAGAATCTTGATATCTCTTCCTGAGAAGAACTATTAGGTATTTCTCACTTTTCTTGGCCTCTTGAAGTTGGTTTCCTAAATCAGTAATAATATTATTTGTCTCTTCTTGGTATTTAGACAGTTTCTCCTTCAAAACTTTGTTTCTTTTCCTACATCTTTCAATTTCATCAATGACGGACATGTATTTAGCTTCTATGTCCACTTCTAATTCCTTATCTAAGTTTGTTGTTCCTAAAAATAGGATTTCATTATCTTCACTCATTTCCTCATCTTCACTTTCTTCCTTGGAATAGAAGTTCTTCTTTTTCTCTTTATACTTCTTTCTACCATTATGACAACATGATTCTTCATGGCCACTCATTTGTTGTTTTGGGTAAGGACACTTATGGGAAAAATGTCCAATCCTATCACAGTTTACATTTCAAAGGTAGTTTGCCTTTGTATTTCCCAGTGCCTTTATTAAGTCTACTTACAAAGAGGGCTTCCTCATCATCTATATTTTCTGATTGAACTTTGGAAGTGATTTTAAAAGATGCTTCTTTCCTTGAAGATCCATTTTGTCTTGTTCTCATTTCATAAGCAGTGAGAATCCCTAGCAACTCATCTATTGTTACTGTTTTAAGGTCATCCCGTTCCTCTAGGGTGGAAACCTTTGAGTCATATCTCATTGGTAATGTTCTTAGTATCTTGCTTACCAATTCTTTTTCTTTTAGTTTTCCTCCAAGACCTCTAATAGCATTACCACCTCATCTACACGAAGAAGGTATTCCCCAATATTCTCTTCTTGTCTCATTTTGAGGCTTTCAAATTGACCTTTATATGTCTACAGTTTGGATTCTTTGACCTTATATTATCCTTCATATATTACCTTCAACTTATCCCAGGTTTGTTTGGACAAAGTGCATTGCATAACCTTAGTAAACACAGTGTTTGTTAATCCACTCGAGATTTGATTTAGGGCTTTGGCATTGCCTTCATATTGACCTAGTTCTACTGTGTCTGTAGGGTATTGATTTCCTATGTTATGTTCTATTTCAGTTGTTTCCCAAACCTTCCATCCATGGGACATAAGATGGCACCTCATTCTAAAACTCCAATACGTACAGTCTTCTCATGTAAACAGAGGAGGTTTGTTAGTGGCCATGCCTTCTTGTTGATCCATAGTGATTTTAATGGGATCTACCTTCCAATGGTTAAACTGTGCTGAAGGAACCTACTCTGATACTAATTGTTGGTTTATAGGTCAATACTGAGAGGGGGGGATGAATCAATATTGTTATCTTTTTACTATTTTAACCACTTTTAAATCTATCATTAGAAACACATAACAACAAGAATACACAGAACACAATTTTAACATAGAATCCCAATAGGCCGTAAACCACCAATACGTCCTATTATTGCAAAATTGTTATTTACAAATCATTTTTCCTGCTGCTACAGACAAGGATGGTATTACACCCTTTTTACCAATACCAATTGGAAGGAGGCTATGACCCCTTAGTTTATCAGCTACAACTGAAAGGATGCTACGGCACCGTATTTACCAATGCCATTTGGAAGGAGGCTACAACCCCCTATTTTATCAGCTACTACTGAAAGGATGCTTCGACACCCTATTTACCAATGCCAATTGGAAGGAGGCTACAACCCCCTGGTTTATCAACTACGATTGAAAGGAGGAAACAACCCCCTGCATGCTTGTTACCTACCCTGGCATCGCCTTGCCACCCTGATATGTTACTCACGATTTCTATCCCACTGATTTCTGTCACTCCCACTGGTCTCTATTACTAATGCTGCAACACAAGCCGCGAAGACATATTCCTTCTTAGTTAGGTCGTAGCTTAAATACCTCTCAACATTTAAGCTTCTTTCAATAGTCCTATCTCTCCAAATTGAATGAATACACCTTTCACGGTTGCACCCTTTCATATCTGAAGATCACACCTCTTAGAACATCCTATCACGTTCTTTCATTGATCCTTCATCTCAGAGATTGTTTCCAAATCTTGGAAACCATTTCTGCACCTCTGTCCAACATTTGCAAGTGCTTCCGCACTATCCATCTTCTTTTTGCAATATAATATTCCAGTTTTAATCAGATCCGTTGATCCTATTTCTAAGTCTCTTCGGACTGTCGATCTAACGCACAGATTCCCTCCTTGAAATCGTATTTCCGCACCAATATTTTCTCATCAACGATTTTCTGTCGTTGATCTTCATCGAGCAATTTCCTGATCGTCGATCTCCATATTGCAGGATGAGGGATGTCTAACGTTCACTTTTTCCTATCCAAAAACTTCTTTCCGCACCGTCAATATATTTCAGTGGAACTAATTTCAGTCGTCCGATCTTTCCAGATTGCGAGATGCGGTATGAGGGATGTGGGATGCGGGATCCAGGATGCATAAAACTTTAAACGATTATTGTACAATTCCCTTTCTGCATTTTTTTTTCGTGTCATTGATTTGTTACAAGATTAATCTCAGTTGTCCAATCACTGTAGGATGCGGGATGTAGTATTATAAACTCCTTAAACATTACTTCCACAATTCTCTTTCCGATTTTTCCTTCCGCACCGTCGATCTATTGTGGGATTAATTACCACTATATGATCTTGATATTTTATGTAATTCCATTCTTTCACCTATCTTTTGTGGAACTGATCCTCACCGTCGAATATAGTGCGGGATGCTCCCTAACCGTCCATTCTAGAGCTAATGCAGATTTGCATTTTGTCTTTATGGATTATACAAAAATTGACCCTCACTCATCAGATCTCATGCAGATAACTATGCCACTTCATCATCATGCCATGTTCATCATTACTTTAGTATTCCATGCGATGCCAGTGTTTGTGTCATGCCACATCCTCATCTATGCCATGCCATGCCATCACTACTTTAGTATTTCACTGAGTTTGTCATGCCATCATAGCCACTGGTTATTCCTTTGTCATTCTTGAACACCTTTGACATCAATGACAACTATAACCCAAATTTTCCAACATTAATTTTGTTAAGGAACAAATCCTACACTACTAGGAACCAAAACAATATAAGAAAAGTGGTCTACCTAGGTTTTGGAATACAACCTAAATCCTAACCCAATTTTTAAATCGACCTTCATACTATATACTATACCCTATATTATCCCTATCATACGAACTCATACCCAATTAATATACCATATGCCTAAACCATACATCAACCTTGGATAAGCCTAAGTGTAGGACTTATCACAAGCAATACGATGAACCTTAACTATACCATACAATATAAAATCCATAGCGGGGACACTATACATAAGGATTTGGTCTTTAGTTATAATGAGACGTTTGGAATAAACCTTAAAACCAAGATGGTGAAAGTGTTAAGAAAAGGATGTGACATAAATGCATCCACATGCATCCCATGTGGTCACATTAAAACCTCCAGTTGGCAGAAAATGGATACGATGCAAAATCCTAGAGGTTTAATGCATCTTGATGGATGTGTCGGTCCTTTTGATGGGGTTCTATTTGGTGTTAGTTGTTCTCCCACTTTTTCACTCAGCCTTTGGCTGTTCAACTTCGTTATTCTTCTATCTATGAACAGAGATGGAGGAGCCAAAAATATTGGCCCTCGACACCTTCTGAACCTGTCCAAGATTTATCAGCTCACCCATGAATTTCGTAAACCTTGTTCTAGTGATGTTTGGTGACTCTGGTTAGACTTATGAATGCCAAGAAGGTAAATGCTTCTTCAGCACTTTCACTATTAATTTTCTTTCTTTGTGCATGGTTTATAAAACTATTGTTGATCCAGATTTATGTGTGAATGAAATGAAAGAACATATACAGAATCATAATAACAAACATTTTTCAAAGATAACAAAGATACAGTAAACACATATTCTATTAAATGGAGGAAATAGAATAGACTGTAATACAATTGCTAGAATGGTGGTAGCTATCTCTAAGAAGAGATGTGGCTGCTACGCTCATTCGTGCCAAGATGAATACAAAATGAGGCCAAAGGGGCCTATTTATAATAATAATGAGGGTGAGAACCCCAAAAGTCCAAAACGTAACCCTAGAATATGAACCGTCATAAAGTTTGTGGCCCGACGGTGGTAAGTTGAACAGTCAACTTCTCAGGGTCATAACTTTTGCATACGATCTTCGATTTTGGCGTCCGATAGCTCATTGGAAAGGTATGTTTAAGCTTTAAAACATTTGGTTGATCAATTGCATAACGATGGCAACCATTTGGCCCCGGATCTCCAAAAAACGTCGTTTAGGGCCTCGAAACGGCCCTGGAAGTTTAGGACCCGAAAAACTGTAGAAAAATAACTAGGAAACTGCCACAATGGACAATTGTTTTGAGCCAGTGGAATAGGTGGGTGGCCACCGATATCCATCTGGATCAATTGTTTAACTCCCGGGATAATGTATGTGAAGGAGATAACCAGAACAACTCTCTGTGACGAGGGTTTGGGTTGGATACTCACTAAAAATATTTTTGCAACCGATAGGATTTATGGACTTACATTTCATGCCTCTATGGACAAAACTTGGAATTTTGTTGTGTGTTTATCCCCATAGCTTTGGGGCTTCATCTTTGCGCCTGTTCGTTGGTGTGAAAGTGATAAATTTTCCTTTGGTAATAATATGAACTTGATACCATAAGATTTTTTCGTTCCCTGTGGAGTCACAGCGACTATGCTACTTTTATAAACAAAAGTTTAATGTGTATCTATTATAGTTCTGCTACTTGTTTTGATGCTGTAAAGTTTGTAGCTTTGTAAGAACTCGGGAGGGCTTTGCATAATGCCATGTTTATTATCAATAGTGTAACAAGGTTTTACTTATTTGTCATTGTGACTGTATATTTTTGCGCTAAATATGACTATCATTCTTGTTTATTGTTTTACAGTTTGTGAATGTTTGTAAATAAATGCGGTCATGAGGCCCTTTACTGTCATGCATGACTTGGAAAGAGAGACGTAAGGCCTCTATCAAACGATATTGACTGTTATCACTCTCTAGCAATGTTGTGAGGGTTTTCTATCTAACCCGATGTTACAGTTTGTTGTTTTTGTAATACTATTGTGTGGTTGTGAGGCATTTTCTTGTTGCATTCGTTTCTTGAAAACAGACACAGAGCCACTTGTAGAAAAAATAATTTATTACTGTTTAACTTTGATAACAAGGTTAAGGAATGTATCCTGCAAGGTGTTTAAATTTATAGTTTTGGATATTATTTTGATTTTGTTACACAACCATTTTCCTTAAATCGATAGATAACAGGTTGTGGAACCTTGGGGAAATTTTTAAAAGGATATATTAAAATTCTTAGGTCGTGAGGCCTCTTTTGATGTTATTATAGTTTATAAAAAAATAGGGTCGTAAGGCCGCTGTAACAGATAATATTGTAATTCATTCCCAGCAATGGTTTTGGCAAATTTCAAAGACCCGTGAGGGTTTCACAATTGAATCCTGACTTTACAATTCATTATTTTCCCTTAAAATATAAAAGAGTTTAGTTTGCAAAGGAATAATATGTTGGACATAAGCCTGTGCTTATCTTTTTTCTTTCTTACTAGAAGTCATAAGGCCATAATATGTTTACAAATTATGAAGCCATTATTAGGTCGATTAGACTTTCCTTTAAAAAGGGAGAATATTATTTTCTTAGGGGATAAGACTGATTTTAAAACAAGAGATATAAGCCCTACAGCTACGAGGATTTAAATCTATAAGTAATAAAATACAGATAACAATACCAATTCATCTTATAGCTTGTAACCACTGCTGCAACCTGTCAATAAACTCGATTTGGTATTTCAAGAAATTATGTTTTAGGAAGATCTGAAACTTGGCTCATTTATCAATTTGATTTAAAGTTTTGCTTATCTATTGTATCTATGGTTTTGTATCTGAACAACATGGTTTACTTAATGATTCCAGCTTGAAGATAATAAGTTTGACTTGACTTGAGTATAACCATGTAAACTATGTGTATTTTATTATAGGCTTAAATCTTGAGTATGTTTAGCATACACACTTTTTTTGTTTTATATAAGAAACTATGCAGTTAACTTATGAACTCTATACAGGTTTTATCCTTATTAGGATTTATCAGTTATATATATTTTTCACTTATATTTCTTTGTAACTAGATGTATATTTTATAGTAGCCTCTATACATGTTATGAATATTACAATAGCTTCTGTAATAGATCTCATAAGGTGTTTTCAAAGGTCTTCACTGAAAAATTAATTGTTATGTTCTTCAAACCCTATACTAACAGAGGATTACCAAAGTAGATTTAAGAAGAAATGAGATAAAAGAACTTATAATTAAAAATGCCAAAAATAGGAAATAGTATCGTTTTAAGCTAAAACTAACTAAACATAATAAATTTGACTAATTTTAGATTTCTTCTCTTTAGAAATAGTAAAGGCTAATTTCCAAAAGCTCTGTAGCTGATAACAATTTTCAGATAGGAACTACATATAAGAACAATAAACTGTCAATATAAGAGTTGGAGATACTGAGCATACTTCCAAAATACAGACTTAGAATTAAATCACCATTAAAATAACAATAATTAGAACTTGGATAATGTGCAGAAGGGGACAAAAACCCAAAGGAGACTGTTCCACCCAACCTTTTCCTGAAGCAGCCAAGATTACTCTCTTAGGACCCCCGAGCCTATTCACTGAACCACTAGGATGAATATCACTGGATAATATCCCACACAACATATTGCTGTAACTTAGCACTCAGGAGTAGAATTAACTCAGCAATTCCACTTTATCTATCTCCTCATCAAATACCTTATGTACCTGACTTTTTAGTTTGCAACAATCACAAGGAACATTCTCTTGAAACCAGAATGAGTAGTGAGCCTCCTGCTCAATTTGATGGTATTTATAAGATTTCCTAGGTATTTGGGTCAGTTTTGTAATTAAATGAGCCACCAGCTTAGTTCCCCCTTCTTAGGGAACATGACCACATTTTTAGGGATTATGCTTCCTGCAACAGCTAGAAAGTGAGATGATAGTGTTTCCACTTGTCAACCAGCCTTCTACAGTTCCTCATTAATCCTAGTGGGTTAGTAAACACTCATTTAATAGTCTCCCTTGGATAGGCGTCTCTTCTATTTAATTATTAAAAACAAATAATTATTCAATTACAGTCATCCTTGACCAACTTGGCCATAAAACTTTACAATAAATTTATCACAATGTTTTTTCTAAAATAAATAATAAATATTTATTTAATTTCTTGGTGCATTACAGTCTTCTTCTATGCATAGACTGGAACCACTCGACAAGATGGATCACCCTAGAGAACCATGGATTAGTGAAGGGGATGCTTAAGCCAAGAAGGGTTTTGTGTGGGGAAGTTATTGTGGAAGCCAATGTTGTGAGAGCTAAGTGAGATCCATGTAGAGATATATATGAGCATATAGAGCAGATCAGGTTGTGGGATGAGAGAGAGAAGCTTGTAGGTGTTTCCTTTTCCCTGGTGGCCTCATAACCCGGCTTGGGGGTGGCCTCTCAATAGAAAGAGTATATGTTAGACATAGTTCCTATATTTTGGTGGAAAATCTCTCTTACACAACTAGTTGCTTGGATCTACATTGTTTAAAGATAAGTATTCTCTTATATTTGATTATGCAATGTTTTTAATTGATTCCTATAATGTTTATGCTTGTATATGCATGTTAATCACGTGTTGATGAATTTTATTTCTGATGTGTATGTTTATTTATGTTATGTGCATGTATTTTATTTGTTATGAATTCATAATTTGGATTTGGGGAAAAATTTGGAGGCCTTGAATAGACATAGTGTCCCATCACATTGGTCAGACTAGGTGAGGGGGATGTACAATGTGGTATTAGAGCTTCTGGTTGCAATACCAAAGTTGTATTGACAAGTAATTTGTATTTACATGAAAAAATTAGAAATGGTTCTAGAGAAACATGTTTCTATTAAGTGATAGATATGGAGATATAAATAATTTTGAATTAATCCATGTTATTGTAAAATTAAATCATGTGCAAATACAAAATCTGAAAAATTTGGAAAATTTTAGTTGGGCCCAACCAATGTTAGGAGGCAAGGTGACATGGAGGAGCCATGTGGGTAAGAAGTATGACATGGAGGATCCCTGCTAGTAGAGGGTGTGCATTAGAGGAAATTTGAGGTCTAAAATGGGCCTCCAAAGGAAAATGATAAAATAATAGTTAAAATAATAAAATAATAGTTATTAATTTTGGAGGAAGAATGAAAAAAAACTACTTTTTTTGTTCGTATTTTCGACACATCTCCCTATGTTTTTACTCAAATTCTGAGCAGGAGAGCTCGTTGGATGCAGAATTTAATTCCGCATCCAATGAGTACCCACACTGCATACTTTTGATGGACCCCGCTACCCGAAAAACAAGAAATTCCTGAAGTGTAGTGGGGTCCATCAAAAGTATGAAGTGTGGGTACTCGTTGGATGCGAAATTAAATTCCGCATCCAACGAGCTCTCCCACCTGAAATATGAGTAAAAACACAGGGAGATATGTCGAAAATACAAACAAAAAAAGTAGTTTTATTTTATGACAAATATGTCAATTCAACCATTATGGTTGACTCATTTTATTGAAATTCTATTGGTCCTTGAATTCCAACTCACAAAATTTATTGTTGGCGCGTTTTCTTATAAGGCCCATTTTAGACCCCAAATTTCCTCTAATGGATTTGGATTAGCCACATTAGATCCACGTGTAGGTGATCGCATGTGGCGAAGTGTGAAGGAAGATGATATCTGACCATTGGGAGATAGTGGAGATAAGTGGCTGAGAATGATTCAGGCTCACAAAAGTGCATGAGAGTTAAAAAAAAATTGTGACCCTGAAGCAAAACCGCACCGTCCATGTGTCATATGCTAGTGATTTCAGGATCACAAAAGTGGGTTCTAGAAACCACCTTCCCTGGAGCCTTAAACTACCCTTTCGTCAGATCGGAATTGATGTGATGTGGGGTCCAAACATGATGGGAAAGGGTATTAGGTGTCATGGGACCCGTGCTAGTCATGTTAGGATGGGAGGATTTTGTAGATTTGATGGACAACCAAGATTACTTCAGGCCCACAAACTTCCACGCCTAATAATTAATTGGAATGATCTTGATATGGAAACTAACTTAACTTGTCATTCTCTCATGCGTTTATGCTCACAAAAGTGGGTTCGAGAAGCCACTTTTTCGGGACCTTGAAACCACTTTTGGTTGAAAAGGTAATGATATGATGTGCATGTATGTGGCATGGGGTTGATTCAGTTTGCATCAGGAATGATGGGACCCTCTCTAGTCCTATTAGTATTGTAAGATCACGCACATCATATCAATGCTTAGCAATTCCTCAGGGCCACGAATATGCTCTAATGTTAATGAATTAACATGAGCATAAGATGGAAACCACCTTGCAACTTGGCACCCTCTTATGTATTTAAGCTCAAAAAAAAGTTTTGGAAAACCACTTGCTTCTAATAAATGGTAATATGAGGTGTGTTGGTGTTTAAGGTGCATGAACAAAGGGAAAAGTAGCAGTTTCCATGTCCAAACTTGGTGTGATGGAACTTGAAAAATGCAGTTGAAATTATGCACTAGATTGTGTGAAATGGAAATATTTACAAAAACAAAAAACTAGGCACTTCCCTCTACCTCAAAGGGGAAAGCCCCCTTGACCCCTGATTTTACCTTTTTTATTAAATCAACAAAGTTAGATCTCAATTACAATCATGGGTATTAGAACAATATAAAATGGGGTAGATTGTGCATAGCTAGATTATGAATGGGGTGATTCAAATATTTTTGTAATTTGATAGAAATTGGCAATATGGTTTTTCCCATAATGCATGAGAAATAATTATATATTTTTTCTGAGAATATAATGCACCTAACAAATGTGTTTATAAATAGTTTTGCACATTCAATATATTAACAACAAGGAAAGTTAAGGTTTAGCATTCAGTCTAGTACATTTGGTAAATATTTGTTCTATATTGGGTCAAGAAGATCATCATCATGGATGATGCCCACAAACACAATGAATTTGAGATAGATGAAACGGGAGAGAATATACTTGTTGAGAATGTAGAGACAAAATCCAATGGTAGAAGAAACCAAATGCCTCCCCCAAATATTGCAAAAACCATGAGGATACTAAGGGTGGAACTGCATAGTTGTCAATAAGACAATGGGAGGCTGCTTAAATATCAAGAATAACAAAATCAGTTGAATGTAGTCATGTTCCAAATTTTTAAATACATTTAAAGGAATATTAACCATGGGAATAATCCAAAATATCAAGGAAATAGTGGGAGTACCTCAAGGAGGCATTCCCACAAGAGATCCCATAGTTTAAGATGGATTTCAAGAGATAGAACATATACTCTAGAAATATCTTCTAGTGAGTCATCTAACTCTAAGGAATCTAGTTCAAGCTCTTTATCTCATAGAAATAAGAGGAAGAGGTCTTCCCATAACAACTCACATTGATAATTTAAGAAGGAAAACCCTCCTACTTTTGATGATGAGGTAAAATATGATCAAGAAGATGAGGCTTGGCTTCTTGGGATGAGGAAGTATTACCAAGTCCAAGACTACTCAACAATGTGAAATCAAGAGTAGTTACATTCAATCTGAATGGTGTTAGGATTTATAATCCTCCCTTGTCCAAATTGGTTTATTAGATTGTATTTTCCTAACTTAGGATTCATTTAGTTATTATTGGGTCCACTAGTACCATTGGGTCCACTAGCACCATTGGGTCCACTTGGGCTAATGGGGTCACATGTACTGGTCACTAAAGTGTGGGGAAAAAATATAGAGGTTAACTGCAACTGAATGCACCTTCAAGCATCAGTTTATGCACCTCCTAGACCAATCTATACAATTTAGGATCCACTGGGAGTGCCGAAACCAACCTCCTTCAGTTGTTGGTAGTTGGTGGCTAGTCAATCTTAGTTATGCTTCGGTTATATTTAGTTAGATGTCCTCTAGTTAAGTTAGTGCTAGTATTTCATGGATGCATGTGGGAAGGTGCATATTCCCACCTACTTCTCACCTACCACATCGGTTAGACTAGTTTAACTTATTATAATTGATTGAGAGACCGAATTAGACAACTGGAGTTAGCTAGTTATCTCTGATAGTGACTTAGACACTTCTAGTTAGCCACACAGTCATATTGAGTTGGTATATTTGAATCATATCCACATGATTCAAATTCTCCTTTATGTAACATTGTTGTATACTGTTGGTATTAATGAAGTTGATAATGTAATTATACTAAGCAATACTTATCTGTTTCCTGTGGATTTTGTATTGTTTAGTGTGTATTATTCATTCCATTACACTGCATAATAATTCAATCTAATTGCACTCATTTCCTGAATATCAATGACACAATAATTCAAACACAGTATCATAGTCTCCTTAGGAAAGCCTAAATCTGTCTGAACTCCATTGTACACAAGAAGCAGCTGGGATTCCACATAAGTACCTGTCACACCCCCAGTTTTGACCCTATTTGCATGATGTATAAAATGTAATTAATCATGGTGAGGAGCTCAAGGCAAAAGCCCCACCATCGATTTGGTCATGTATGTTTCGTCAATAGGGGTAGTTGTCGATGGTCTATCGTGCTATGTGGCACATTATAATTGACATCATGTAAATACGCACATTAGAGGAAATTTCAACTCAAAATGGGCCTCCTAAAATGAATTCATAAAATAATAGTTAAAATAATAAAATAATATTTATTAATTTTGGAGGAAGAAAATAAAAAAAACTACTTTTTTGTTTGTATTTTTGACATATCTCCCTGTGTTTTTACTCAAATTTCGATCGAGAGAGCTCATTGGATGTGAAATTAAATTCCGCATCCAACGAGTAGCCACTCGGCGTACTTTTGATGGACCCCACTACCCCAAAAACAATAAATACCTAAAAAAATGGAATGATGACATCATCATTCCGTTTTTTCAGGTATTTCTTGTTTTTGGGGTAGAGGGGTCCGTCAAAAGTATGCCGAGTGGGTACTCGTTGAATGCGGAATTTAATTCCGCATCCAACGAGCTCTCCCTATCAAAATTTGAGTAAAAACACAGGGAGATATGTCAAAAATACAAACAAAAAAAAGTAATTTTTTTTATGATACCTATCCCCAAATTTATATTAAAAAAGTGTTTAAGACCTATACGGTATTTCAAATTTAAAGCAATTTCATTGCCTAACACATGATGACATGGAATTTGAATAAAAGTTAAAAGGCCCATTTTGAGTTGAAATTTCCTCTAATGCATCAAATAAAATAAACCACAACCAGCTACGGTAGTGCAATGTTGAATGAAAAGGGCATGGTTCCAAAGGATAAGGGGTGAGGGATGTCAAACCTTAGTCTATGGGGGAAAAACCCATGTGTCACCACCTTGTTGATTTGTCACCTTTCTTGTCTCATCCAACCTCTTCCAACCTCTTAATTGTCTTGTATTGGGTAGCTGGGCCAGTTATTGTTTTGGGAGTGGGGTGGTAGGACTGTCAGTCCTTTTCCCACATGCCCACTCCACCCACGACTTTCCATTCACTCCACTCTACCACTGCTACGCATCCTCACAGTTTCTTGTTCGTTCTCCATGGTGGTCTGATCATCCGCGTGCACATAGGGAGGTCGGTTTTTTTTATTCCTCCGGTTGGTCTGCTCACTCTCACGTAGAGGAAGATGGTCTGGTTTCATCCCCACGCACCGGCAGTGATTCTGCTGGATCTCACGCAGCCAGGAGAGGCGCTACTTATCAGTTGTCATTCACGTTTTTCCACAGAGGGGAATCGGGTATGTTTTCCCCTGTGTGGTGGTTGCTGATACGTTTTTGGGATTGTTGTTTTCCCATGCCGTGAGTGGTATTTGCTGCTATACCTTGGTGTTGTTGAGAGTCCATCCTCTTTCCATCTCGGACTGTGTATGTGTGTTCACTTCTTCCGTTGTGGAACTGTTGCCTTTCCCACATTATGGTTGGCTGTCGATTACCGCCTTTGTGCCTGAAGTTTCCCATGGTTATGTTGGGAGTTCTGTTTCTTATCCACTATGGCTGTGGATTGTTGCCACCGTTTTGAGTGGGAATTAGGGCTATTGATATACCCTGGTTTGGGTGTTGCAGCCGAGTTATTTTGGCTAGGGTAGGGCCAAGAACAACTCTGTGTTGCCTTGTGGGCTTGAGCTATGCTCAGCATTTGTTTGGGATTATCCCTGGTCTTCTTTGCTTCTTCATAGGTCTGTGAAGGGTTGTTTTGCTGCTGGTATGCAGTGGTTGTCCCTTGGATTATACTGGCTTGGCCGATCTGTGGATGGCCTGGTAAACCCAGTGGTGTTGGGTTGCTGATTGTGTCCCTTGGTTATGTGTAAGCCTGCATTGACCCTTGTCCTTGGAGGAATCATGCCCATCTCGGGGGTGGCAGTGTGCTGAGAGATTGATGAGCACGCTGGCCTATGGTTGGGTGGAACGTTGCAGCGACGTAGCTGGTTGCAGGATTCTTCATCGAAAGATAAGTGCTGCTGACTGTTTCTTCTCTGCAATTTCATCTATTGTATAATGAATTATGATGAACATGTTTTATGCTGGAAATGTATGTGTGTTGCTTCCGCTGAATGTTGATTCATTCTGCATCTGTGTATGCTTGTAAGTTCTAGTTCCAGCATTGATTTCTTTTGATTATGTTCATGGGGTTGTTTGCCCAGTTATTGTGGTGTTCGTCGTGTCCTCTTCGCCGGTTTGAGGGATGGGGATGTGACAGTACCACAAAGTACGCATTGCTAACTGTGGATTCATTCAGAGAAGTCTCTGTGAGTGTGATAGACCTTGAGAAAGTGTACATGTTGAGATGGAAGGATTGGTTCTGACATATTGTGAATTTTTTTTGGTTTTGCGGTGATATTTTGCAAGTACAACTTCAAATGTATTTGATATTATCAGTTCCTCTTCTTACTCCATCCACTAGATATTTAGAATGGAAATTGGAGATGATTTCATATCTAAAGGGACAATATCTCTACGAGGTATCTATTTGGATTGGTAAAGAGTCTTATGAAGATGAGAATGAATGGATAAATGATGGTGAAATATCTTCAGTGCAACAATATGTCTGTCTTTTTCTCCAAGCTTGCGCTACCTTATTGATTCTACTGAATACCCAAAGGATCTATGGACAGAATTGGATAGAACCTTTGGAAAGCACAATTAGGATCATTATAGAAATTTGGAGAGAAAACCCAACACCACAAGAGTTATTTATCTAAAATTCTTGGCCTCTATTCTCTCTCTCATGAAGTTGTTCAAGATGAAGAAGAAGTAGAATCTTCAAAACTGTCAATTTGAATTGAAGAAAGTCTCCTTGGAGTGACTCCTTCTCCTGCTGCTCTGGAAGTTTATGAAATCTCTGATATCTCATATTCTCATATGGTGGATCCAGAATAACACATTCAAATCTCTATTATTGAAGAAAAACTCTCTTTCCATTCTATGCAAACATTCTCCAGTGATTCTTTTATTTTAAATTATGTGCAAAGTTTGCCAGTGATTGTTTCGGAAAATGAAGAGGAATTTGATTTCTCTATCACTAATGATGTTGTTAGTGTGCAGAAAAGTAATAATTTGTATTTTTTGGAAATAATATCTAGTTTTAGGAGTGATCCATTCACTCTCATTTATATAGAGCTTCCTGCAAATTCCTACATGATTGCATGCTCCAATACTCAGAGTTTTGTTAAAGAAGGAGAAAATTTTGCATCTACCATCTTGGTGGAGTAGTTAGATTTGTTCCACACTCTTAGATCCTATATGAAATTATTTGGATCTGATATGATCTTATTTGGTTAAATTTTTAAGTTTCAAGAGCCTCCAATAATACTTGTATTAGTTCTCATCAATTTTGGTGTGAAAAATCATGTGCCAAAAGTCTCTTTTAAAATTGTTGCTGGTGATTTGATGTCAGTTTTCTCTCATGAGTTTGATGATATTATATTTGGTAAATATTTTTATATTTTGGAAATAATATCAGATTTTAGGAGTGATCCATTCATTCTCTTTGATCTTGAGCTTCCAGCAAATTCCTACATGATTGCATGCACCAATATTCAAAATTTTGTTAACGGAGAAAACTGTGCATCTACCATTTCGGTGGGGCACTTGGAACTTTTGTTCCATAATCTTGGATATGATATCAGCTTATTTGGATCTGATATGACCTTATTTGGTTATATTTTTGAGTTTCAAGAGCCTCCAGTCATGCGTTTAGTTGTTCTCATCAATTTTGGTGTGAAAAATCAAGTACCACAAGTCTCTTTCAAAATTGTTGTTGGGCATTTGATGTCGGTTTTCTCTTATGAGTTTACTGATATTATACTTTATGGATCGTTGGTTATTTTTGAATCTATATCAGAGTATGGAGCTCAAGCATTTGATCTCCATAGTCCCAGGTATTCTACCTTTCTATTTGATCAGATTCTCATCTCCTCACAGAACTAGTAAAGATGGAGACATTCTGCATTTTCCTGGACACTTTATCCTAACACTTGGGGTTGATTTTACCTCACATGGTCTTATGTTCAATGCTGCAATATATCAGTTTCTTGGGTTTTCCTCGCATGGTTCAAATTCTCAATCACTTTTTATCTTGCATAAGTTGATCACAGTTGCTCTACATGGGTCTAGTTTTCATCTTGCAGCTATTTATGTTCCTGATTTAGTTGAGCATATTCTTCTTCTTCCAAAGAAGAAAATTCCTCCAGACATAATAATTTAGTTTGGATTTAGAGTTTCACATGCACAATCTCAGGATGTTGCTGCACATAAGAACCAAGATACTGCATAGTGCTACAAATTGGAGCAAAAGTTTCACAAAGTTTTATTCAAAACTTGTTTTCCTAATTCATTGCTTATATTGAGGGGGGGGGGGGGGGGTTCCAATGAGGTTTTCCCCTATTTCCTCAGTTTAGTATCTATTTCCTGTGAAATATGTCTTGTTCAGTGTGTATTATTCATTCCATTACACTGCATACTAATTCAATCTATTTGCACTCATTGTCTGAAGATCAATGGCACAATAATTCAAACAAATGGAATAGCGTCAATATGGTTGGATAATCTTAGGCAAGTAAAGAGGATCAATGAAATAAATATTGTGTGGAAGCAATTCAAGAAATATTTCAAGGAAAAATACCTTTCTAATAACTACTATGATTGAAAAATCAAAGTGTTCCATGAGTTGAAATTGGGACAAATGACTATGGAAGAATATGCAAACAAATTCTTGGAGCTGTTGACATATTTCAAGTACATCAGGGATGACAAATTAAAAACTCAACGATTTCTAAGTGGATTTCTACAGTCATATGAAGAAAAAATTGAGTTTGATGAACCTCAAACTCCAGATGACATCATAAGAAAGGATAAGTATTATTATGATCAGAACAAGATCAGCAAATCAGAATTCCATAAGGCATGGAAGGACAAGAAAACTAAAAAATTTTGAACAAAGGAATAAGTACATTCATCCAAGTGTGCCTCCATGGGGAGCACCAATCATGTTTGTGAAGAATAAAGATGGGACACTTTGGTTATTTATCGATTACATGAAGCTGAATAAAGCGACCGTTAAGAACATGTACGCCTTTCCTTGAATTCGTGACCTTTTTTATCAAATGAGAGGGGCAAAGGTATTTTAAAAAATTGACTTGAGGTATGGTTACCATCAAGTGGGAATCAAGTAGGAATATATTCACAAGATATATTTTAGGACAATGCATGGGAACTATGATTTCATGGTGGTGTTGTTTGGTCGTAACAATGCACCAACTAGATTCATGCGTCCCATGAATAGTGTTTTCAATAGGAATTTGGACAAATTTGTTCTTGTTTTTCTAGATGAAATTCTTATCTATTCTAAGAATGAAAAGGAGAATGAAGAACATTTGAGATTGGATTTTCAATTTCTATGAGAATAAAATTCATTATTTGTGTCACATTATTTCAGAGGAAGGAATATCAGTTGATCCTGGGAAGATTGAAGCCAACTTGAATTTTCCAACTCTAAGGAATGTGACATACGTGAGATCTTTTATGGGTCTTGTTGGTTATTATAGGAGTTTGATTGAAGGATTATCCAAATTTTATCACCTAATCACTTCTTTGCAAAATAAGGGTATAAAGTTTGAATGGACACCAAAATGTGAAGAAATTTTCCCTCTGTTGATAAAGCGTCTCACAAGTGCTCCAATTTTGAAAATTGCAAACCATGAAGAAGAATTTGTGGAGTGCATAGATGCATGTTATTAGGGACTTGGAGGATTTATTATTTAAGATAACCATGTGGTATGCTATGAGTCAAGGAATTTGAAAGAGCATGAGAAGAATTATTCTACCCATGACTAGAGCTTGCATCCATAGTGCATGCTTTGAAAATGTGGAGGCATTATTTAATGGGAAGAAAATTTGAGATAATAACAAACCACTATAGTATGGAATAATTGTTTGAGAAACCAACATTAAATGCTAGGAAAGCTAGATGGTTGGAATTTTTATGTGAATTTGAGTTTGATATCAAACACATAAATATGGAAAATAAAGTAGTTGATGCACTTAGAATAAAACTACATTCCATGTATGTGGTAGTCATTAGTACCTGCCAATCATATTTGAGACAGTTGATTGTTGACAGTATTGTTGAAGATGAGCTATATGTGCAAGTAAAAGGAAAATTGCTTTAACAAAATTTAGAAAAGAGGTTTGAAGGTTACCATTTGGAAGGTGACAGACTTCTTATTTACAAAAATAGAATTTATATTCCAAATGTGGCAGACTTGAGGAGAATTGTTATGGATGAAATCCATAAAATTCCATTTTCTAGTCACCCAAGATATCAGAAAATAGTTGCTACCACTACAACAAATCCCGGAATTGTCATTCCATGTAGCGTCCCTTTTTAGTGTATTTTTTTTTACATTGAGTGGTCAAACTAGACACTAAATGGGACATGTCATGGACAAAACTTAAATCGTCTCAAAAAATGTCTTTTTTATTCTTCCTAGATAGCATCCTTTATCAGGTCCAAAATAACATCTATTTTTTTTCTTCCAGAATAGCGTCCAACTTTTCTTCCTAAACAACGTCGAGGTTTGCTTCTTAAATAACGTCTTGTTTTGCTTCCTAGCGCTTGTCCTCTTTTTCTTCTTAAATGAAATCCTCGTTAGCGCCATATTTTCATCCTTAATAACACCATGTTATAATCCAAATTAGCATCCAATATTGCATCCATTTTTGCTACTAATTTAGCATCCCATTTTGCACCATGTTTTACTTCTAAATATGTGCCAATTTTCCCTTCCAAATTTGCACCAATTTTTGCTTCCTTTTTTGCATCGTGTTTTGCTACCAAATTGATGAGAACTATTTCTTTTATTGTTGCACCATATTTTGCTTCCTATGTAGCGGCATATTTTGCATCCAAATTAACATCTTATTTTGCTACCATATCAACTCCATGTTTGGCTTCATCATCAGTGCCACGTGTTGCATCCTTTTTAATGCCTAGTTTCGTGTCTTATTTTGCTACCATATCAATGCCATGTTTGGATTCATCATTAGCGCCACGTGTTGCATCCTTTTTAATCCCTAGTTTCACATCTCTCTTTTTTATGTCAATAATTTAGTCATTTTTAGTAACTTTATAAACGGATTTTGGTCATTTTTTTGGTCACTTATCTCTCATTGTTTGGTAACTTATCTCTTGTTTTTGGGTTACTAATTTAGTTTTTTTTAACCGATATTATAATATCATTAGGGCATGGAGGAATCGAACCACCAACCTCCTTCTTTTAAGGAATGTGCTCTTCCATTTAGCTAGCACCCTTTAAGAATTTGGGAACCTAACTTGCAGAGTCCTCTATAATGGTAACAATGATCAATACACAACTTTGAGTATCTAATGGTTGGAAAATGATTATAGACTGTATAAGTTCACAATATATGATCAAGTAGGTTATGAAATCCATAAACCTTTTCTAGGAATTTTGAACATAACTCAAGAAATTGGCTTAATGGAATTGCAAAAATCACTATTCCCCAGCAACCATAAGTGTACAACTATGTGAGACCTATCAACAACAATTATCTTAGTGTGGATTCCAAGGATATAGTAGATAAGAATTATCATCCTAGATACATGTATAAGTGGAGCAATAAGGAGAATCAAAAGAGGATGATCAACCCAATAGTTGGTGCTTCACATGGATCCTATCCACCATGGGATGAACAAAGTTCCTTCTTCCATCAAGCTAATGAATATCCACAAGGACAAATGGTTAGGATGTATTGTGATTCCAATTCATAATTTTTATTCGCTTTCTAGGGTGATTTTGCAGTGCTTGCAATGGGATATCTACATGATCCTCAACACCATTGGATATAAGCATATTCATGGGGCCATAGAGTATAGGATGAGGCTGTCTTTTTATCCTTTTCTTTGGAAAACTAGTCATGATTTGAAACACTAGGAGAAGGAATAGAATAAGATATACTTAACAAACTACAATCATGACACAGCATGGGAATCTACTCTATATTCATTGTGTATATGTTGGAAATGGGTATAAATTCCTAAGGACTATGAACAACATACATTTAAATATTAATGAAAAACCTTCGATTTGATAGGAATATTCGATGGCAGTGAGATTATTGTTTCTAACTTAAAGAAACAAAGAAGCCAGAAATGGAAGCTCCAAGGGGATACACATAACATTAGAATGCAAAATCAACACCCTAAAGAAGTTCCACCTATATTTTTCATTGTAAACAAGAAAGCATTCATAATATAGACAAAATTGACCGTGATCATAAAATAGGTCATATTTCACTTACCTATATGACAATGTGATTACTCTATTGGTCAGGTTTCCATTTTTGTCACTACAGAAAGGTCTTGTCATGAAAAAATACATAATATTTAGAATCCCATTATTATCAATTAGTAGATAATATCATATTTAAAGCATAAAATGCTATGTTCAAACACTTGTTTCAATAATAATATCTCATAATGAAAGAAAAACAAGAAAAAAGATTGATAAAATCAAGAAATCACTTTTGATGTCCCAATGTAAAACTTGGTTGATATGACATTGCATACATTTCTTTACCAACACAACCTCAACATACAACATAATGTAGTGTTTAGATATTAAGAACCATAGAAGTGTTCCATTATTGAAGACTAAACAAGAATTCCCTTCAACTTTTGTAATTATTCTTAGTTACTGAGTAAGTGGCTATGGATTTTATATTGAGAGGAGTTTAAAAAATTGTATTTCGTGTTAAGATGAGGTGCTAGAATAAGTGTTGCTCAATAATATATTAGGATCCCTGATATATTATGTATTAATGTGTAATAAATATCATGAATGTTAGTGACCAATCAATTTAATGAATAACAGTTAGTATTGGAAGTTAGGGATGGTCATGTAGAGTAAGTAATTAAACCACAATGAAAAGATGCTAGCAAATTGTATCAATTAACTCAATTAATATGTATTTCTACATCTCTTCTCTTTCTCGAGTGTTCGATGTTAAGGTCCAACTTTCACTGCAATAAATAGCCTCTAGGAGACAACGGTGACAGCTAAAGATACCCTCCTTTTGAATATTAGTTTGTATTCTAGAATGTTAGTGGACATTCTAACCCTTGCAAAAACTTAGATTATGTTTGCATACTTCCATCCATACACTCACTTCCAAAGTTTTTTGTTTTGTATCTGAAATGGGATTGATCATGAAATTATGACATAAAATAAATATATAAATAGATTATCATCCTAACAACATAATAAATGAGAATAATCTTTTTTTTTTTTGAAAGAATGGTTCATAAAGAAATGCTACATGAATACCACAATCAACCTAAATCATCATCTCATGAACCTCTCATTAAGGAATTTAGAGAAATTTGAGGTCTTGGTCTCATCTAAATTAATGAGAAATGTAAAGCAATATAATGTGTAGTCTATATCAAAATTTTGTGCCAAGAGAAATACAAACAAAAAACCATTAAGAATAATGGTCAAGTCAGCTTTAAATACTAAAATTAATTCAATATGGAATGCTTACATAATTTTCATGGAAATGTTTTGTATATATGTTGTCCTACAAAATATCATCCACTTTAAAGTGTCATGTCTTGTCCTATCCTTTGAGGGTACAATCCATGCAAATGTATAATCTAAAATATCTAAGGTTACATCCTTTCCTACAATCACCTGCAACATATCATGCCATTGCATGCATGCATGATCATGATCAACACAACAAGTACCCATTGTTAAGAGACTCATGTGATTAGGTTGCTTGTGGATTTAGTCCACTTTACTATTGTTGTCCTCCCTCACCTATTATATATGAAAGGAGGAGAGTGTCTTTAGTTGTAGTATTCATGTAGAATCATGTGAGAGTTGATTTGATCAATCGTATCTTGAAGAAAACCTTACCTTGAATATTTATACTCATCTTTATGCAAGGAAGGAAGGTGCTAGGGTTTGTGAAAGACAAAACCTAGAATATACTTGAAGGGTTGGGGTTTGTGAAAGACAAAACCTAGAGGATAATTGAAGTTCTAGGGTTTGAGACCATGTGAGAAGGACCTAGGGTTTGTGGTAAAGAAACCCTAGAGGAGTATTGGAGCACTTAGCTTGGAGAGTTTGTGTGATGCAAGCTTGCTGAAAGATCAAGAATGGACTTGTTGGTGTTGGTGATAACTTGTTTTAAATATTTTGGTGTGGCTAGAAAGAAAAATTAAAGAATATGTAGAGGAACATGAATAACGATAGTTTACAGGAGTGTGGTCTAGAAACAAGCCATGAGGTGATAAGGATTTCATCAATGTGGAGAACCCCTTTTCAACCACCCATGCCTCGAGTTGGTGGAGATGAGGCTGGGTGCAAGCCTTAGCTTACTTTGATGGCATATATATGTCCCTTATAGAGCAACAACATAACCAAAGGAATTCTATCAGAAGTATTTACACCCAAAATATGTTTCACATTATAGAAAAAGGGAACCCTTTACAAGGGTTTTGGATAAATGTGTTCATTGGAAGAGCTTGCATCATCAATTCCTTCCCAAATAACACAAGTAGCAAAGGGTAAACATGAAAAATAAGATTATACAAATTAATCTTTGAAGAAAAATAGAGATGGAATCTAGGTAAATGGTAAGGTCCAAGGAGGAGTAAGCTTTACTAGTCTCTATGTATTACAATAAGATAGAAATAACAAAAAATATATTATTAACTAAATATTCCAGTTCAAGATACTTTTGACAATGAATTTCCAGATGCAACTTCAAATGAAAAAAAAGCTATTAATCACACATCAGGAGAATATCACCTTCTTTAGAGCTCTTGCAAACTGACTGGCTTGAGTATGATTATCTTATGGCTTATTCTAGCTCTCAACAATTTGTGACAATACACAGAGATGGACCATTAATCTCTCCTTCTTGGAATGAATTTCATCCCTATGCACCCTATAATCCTGAAATATTTCTTCAACAACCGATGAGTTAAAATCTATAAAACAAACATGAGACAAATCCTATCTTTCTGCAATTTAAAATGTTTTACATAATACTCCATACTTTTCTAGCATCCAATTACTACTAGAATAAAATTCTATTTGTCTTGACCTTCCATTGAGTGATTTCACATTGAAAACCAAGAAGATGAACTAAATAAATTTCTAACGAATCATATCCAAGACATTTATGTTGTGTTCTAAGATCTCTCTAAATATTATAAAATTTAATACTTAATTAAATTTCCATAAGAACAGGTGGAAGGCTTGTAACCATCCTAATCATGCCCATCAACTGTGTATGTTAAGTATAAATATAATACTGGGTAAATTACAGAATTATATTTATGTTTATGATTCTTCCCTCAAAAGAGTTTAATATTGGTATAGATTCATAATTTGGCTAGGCCTTATATGTGTGTACTAAGAGAATGTTCCAAATTTCAATAGCCAATCTGTCTATTTTCTTTTTTTGTTAATATCATCTTATCATATATTTCAAAGTCAATAACTATACCAAAAAATAAAACAACAATATTCTAAAACCCCCAGAGGCGGTTCAACCCCCCCCCCCCCCCCAATTTTAAGTTTATCTTTACAAACCTTTGGGGGTGATTATGAACCTCCCTCATATAAACTTACAAGGGGGTTTTTGAACCCCCCTCATTGTAACACACAAGGGAATTTTTGAACCCCCCTCATTGTAACATATAGGGGCAGTTTTGAACCCCCCTCGTAGTGACATATGAAGTCAGTTTAGAATCCCCCTCGTAGAAACATACAAAAACGGTTTGAACATTTGAATTCTAGTTGTTGACAAATTTCTGTAGGTTTGTAAGGTTACTCCATATTCTAGTATTAACAAATTAGATTTGATTTCCCAATGACAAATTTGTTGATTGGAGGTAGTATTGCAAGGACCCTTTTATGGATTACATGTAAGGCATTAAAATCATCATAAATATTTCAAAGGGATTTAAGTAACCTAACGTTTCAAGGTATTGAGATAGAGGGGTCCAAGTTCCATGCAACTTAGGTCTTAGATAAAATTTCCTTAGTTCTAAAAGTCATTAAGTCACATGCTATAAAGACATACTATACGTAAATGTTGATTAGTTCTAGACAGGGTTGGAATTTCAAATGGCGGACACCTGTCAAAATTGCCAGTAACAATCAAAATCTAAAATGTTTTCTGTATTCTAAGACAGATTTTGACGGTTTTGATAAAATATTAGTTGTATTTGACGAGTAAAATGACCCATGATGGGCATTTACCCATCAAATTCCATCTATGATTCTAGGCTATTCCTAACACCACAAATGCTAATGCAAGTTCCTACGTATCTTAGAAGACATTACTTTAATGCATTCCATTATTACACATTAAATAATATACTTTCTCTTTCTATCTATAAGTATCATGCGTATGTGCATGTGCAACTCTAATATAAAATTCGAAATTGTTCCTTGATTATGTCATGGGCTATAATTAATTAGGAACTTGTTACACAACATTTCCATTTTCCCATTACTCACATATCATATACCTAATTTTGCAATTCATGTGACAATCACAAGACTTATACTATAGATAAATAAGGTGGGCCTAGCCACCACACTAGTAGTATAGATGTGAACCCTCCTCGTAACAGCGAGAGCTAACGATAGAGCTGCAAAGTCTTAATGACTCTGTCAGCTCATGGATCTTATAAGTCCATCCATGATGCCATGGAGCTTCGGCATCGGCACTTGCACCCTCCCGGTAATGTACTTTGCATGCGTTAACTGATGGGACGTTGAAATATTTTAATGAAAGCTTGGTGGTGTGTTTCTCAACGTGTTATCTCCTCAACTACATGCTTAAGGCAGCATATTCTAGATAAATCTTTTTTAGATTATTATTTTAAATTTTTAATAATCTAGGTAAAGTTTTTTTACCACTCTTTTTAAATAAGTCGAAAAAAGGTTATAATTCAGTAAGTGTTTTGGATTGAATTTTTTAAATGATAAAATCTATCATAATTTAGTTTTATAGGTAACGGTTATAGTTACCAATATTATTAGTTAATATCCAGAATAATGTATTAATTTATAATTTATAATTTTTATTAAAAAATAAATAAATTACTTGATATGATTTGTTGATGATGTATAAGTTGGTTTAAGTGGACCTAATTAACCATCATGATAATCATTATAATTTATTCACTAAAAATTTCCAAATCAATTTTAAGGAGATTTATTTATTTATTAACTATTATTATTATTTTAAATAAAAAACATATGTTTTTATTACATTGATTCAAATTATATACCACATCATATATGTTCTTGAACTATTGTAACATTATTTTTTTATAACTATTCTAATATTATTTTTTCTACATATATATGTATTATATGTTGGAAGTGATCTTCAAAATAGTTTTGTAAATTGAAAATTAACATTATTATATAATTTTGATATAAAATGAGTTTATAAGTGGATAATTATGATAAGTTTAATTTTTTTCAATAATAAATATCTTTTATTCTCTCTAAATGTGATTTTTAAAAATTTAGATTAAATAAAATTTTAAAGATATTTTCATGGTCAAAATTATTATTAAACATTGTCATCTATCATTTTCAAAATATCCTACTAAATTTAGAAAAAAAATCAAAATAGTTTTGTAAAATGAAGATGAGCATATACATATGCATATATATATATATATATATATATATAAGAAAATAGTTTTGTAAAAGAAAGAGTTTTAGATTATTTTAAAAATTTTGATCATAAATATTATCTTAATTTTTTTATTATTTTAAAGTAATTTAAATTGTAGATTTTTTTTAAATAATTATGAAATAAAAATAGATTTTGTTTATTTAAAAATTAATAATAAATTTTAGCCATTTTAAAATAATTTACATTATTAAAAAAATTAAAAGAATAATAATTATTTTTTAATTCAAAAATAACTTTATTAATAAATTCAATTTTCTAAATTACATTTATAAAACTAAAAAAATTAAGTATACTATACAAACCTCATAGCTTTCGTAAATGTGATTTTTTAATTATTTTTTAAGTACATCCAGGTAATTGAATTAACAGGAGGTGGCTCCCCTCGACGTAAGTCAATGGTTGTCCTGTCAACGCCTGAAAAGTACATCACCGAGAAGGTCAAGGTGCCAGATCTCCATGGTATCATGGATGGACAGTTTTGGAGACCCGTGAGCTGACAAAGTCATTAAGACTCTGCAGCTCTATCGTTAGCTCTCGCCTCCCACCTTGCCCTTGTTTCTCCATCGTACAATATTTCTCCTATCCAAGATCTATTTATTGGATATTGTTATGCTCATATACACTTTTCATAATATATGATGCATTATAGACATGTGTGAATTGATCGATTCACATTGTGAGAACGTTGAGATTCATTAATTCATTTTGGGGTATACTTATGTTATAGTAGCAAGTTGCTTGGTAGGAATAAAAAGGTGGAACAATAGGATTTTAACCAACAATCATAGATGTATTGGGTGACTTATTGCCATGTTCTAAGTAGAAACCTCTATTAAGTGGGAAACTCTATTAAATATCGACTTGCTTGGGTTTTTTGAAACTTTTCCATTCCATAAAGTATCTCTTATTAAATCTTACCTTTATTTAACCATACCAAATTTTCTATGCTCTACTTCTATGGCCAAGGGATTTCATACACTCTATTTCCAAGGGAATATTAGTCAATGAGATGAGGGGATTTTGGTTTAGTTGGAAATATGTCTAAGTGTAGATAGCTGGCAATATCTTTACTTCTAGGGGAATCTATAGTATAGTTGGTGAAAAGTATAAGCGTTTCTCGATCCATTGATTGAGGAGTATTGCATATTACATTGTCTTGGTTGGGAATGGTCTCGTTCTTTCTCTAGCATATCTTGAGAGCCCATAAAAGCGTTTGAATCATTTATTTAGCAATACTTAAATCATTGAGCAGTACTGATGGGAAGGCTAATCTCTATTATATATCTAATAAATCTATATATATACATAAATATTGGTGGGATGACCCCAAGACCGACCATTCTTCATGGGGTTCACACCTAAGGTACATGTTCTTTATTAAGGTACTCATCCCGCTACACTCCCTCTTTAACTACAAACATTAGGACATATATGTAGGTACACAAAAATACACCCAACATATTACAATCAACAAAAGATCAATAACCAAACAACATATAACCAAGCAACAAAAGATCTATAAACAAACAACAAAACATCTATAAACAAGTATAGTTTCTCCCGAAGTGAGGTTCCTTTTCTACCAAGCCAACATGGGGTCACTTCTTCTGAATTATATAATATTATCTTACCTCCATACTAAATATTTACATAAGTAAGAATAAAGGCCGCAACACATCTCAACAAAGAGCCCACGTGAACAATAGGTTACCCGCAAAATACCCTTTCCTTTATATAACACTTTTTAAGGTACAACAAGGAATCTATATAAATCTATCTTGAACTACACTTAAAGTATTTAGCCACCATCTATGCTACGTACACCTCTACCAACAAGTAAACATATTCCAAATCCACCAAGTACAACAACACCTTGGATACTAGAACATATCTTAGGGAAGGAGGGGAAAAAGGGCTAGGTAATGTCATTCAGTAAGACCACTTTCTAGAGATGGAGACGAGATAAGATAAATATGTGTAAACATACTACTTATTTAAAGAAAACCTCATAAGGAAGGTATGATATACAACCTTAGATCTCTCTATCCAACATAACAAATGACCTTCATCGACAAGTTCATAAGCATGTTTTTTTTATAAACAGTCATCTCCTATCGTAAGTGCAGGTTATTTCCCTTCTTAAAGCCTATTGCTTCCCTGACTTTCCCAATATTTCTATTGATGAGGTTAGATAACAACTTTATGCAAAAATCTAGTGGTCGAAGAGTAATTGTACTCACCCACTGAGTAAGAACCCACTAGAAGAGTAAGAACCCAATTACTGGTGTTATGAAATAGAATATTCTATTTTATTATCCCGTCTACAAAGATTTAGGAGCAGATTCAGGTAATTTATGAGAGGGTAAGAAACTAATTAAAGACCAAGAATAAAGGAACACCTAGATATTAAGAGGAAGAGATAACAGTGGCTAAAATATCTTATTTAACCCCGGGTTTTTGGAATTGAGTTTATCCCCCTCATGTTATAAATGTAGTCAGATACAACTATAGCTAGAATGTTGAGGTAAAATTGTTATTTAAGTACGAAATATTCTGGAAACTAGTGGGTGGTTTCCCCTCATTCCTTCACTTTTTAGAATGACTATCTATACGTTGATAACTGGTAATTAATTCATTCTAGTAGAAATATTATTCTTTAAAAGAGAAAAAACATATCGATCATATCTTAAACCTTCCCAGTCATTCACTGACCATGGAAAGATCCCACAAAAGCGAAGGGGAAAGTAACAATGTAATAACAATCCAAAAGGAGGCAATGATTGGAGGTAAGGAAAGGTACCTTTATGAAATGAAAAGGGGACAATGAACTAAGTATCACCTAGGTCCAAGTAGTTTCAATGACCGATAGTGCGTAAGTACCCCGAGTGAACGAATATAAAGTTTGTCTGATACGAATGGTTGGAGAAATAGTATTAGGTTACATTAACACTCTCCCTTTCTTGATAATTTTCATTGATAGAATATGCATGTCATCCAAGGGGCACTTAAGGGTTCTATCTCCAAAACATATATCTACCAATTGTCACCAGACATTGCCCGATCTTATTATGTTTATAAGAGAAAAAAGGTCCATTCAGTATAGCATAATACTATGGTGAACTATTGCGATTACTTCAATAAGCAGTCACCAATATTATATACGTAATATTGGATGCAAGGTTCTTAAGATCGATCCCACTGAACCTCTTCACGACATTGGACCTGTTGAATCGTTATTACATATGTAATATGATGATGGCTTATATAAGTACTAAACCATTAATTGCTTCAAGTTTGAAGGAGGGAGATTGAATGCTCTCCCAGCGCATTCAATCCCCCTAATATGCTCATAGGATAATCACCTTAAAGTGGAATTTTTCACTTGTCCTTCTTGCTACAGTCAAATGGTCACGATTAGGGAATTTAATATGGCTTAATACCAGAATGCACCATATAAGACACATGTGCATATAGAGTAAATGTAGAGGACAAAGGAAAACACGTTTGTGATAGGAAAAAGAGAATGAATAATTCATATGTGGAACAAAACTTGTCACATAGAGTTGTGATTGTTTGTAGACATTAAATAATAACAGCTCAAACAAAGAAAAAAAATGCCTAGGCAATGAGGAAATCTAGACATCATTCAGTGAAATTGAGGTAGAAGAATTTTTATTTTCTATTATCACTGAAAAATGATCTCTTAATTAACCCTCTCTGGAATTTGCTCCCATGTTCCATGTGACAATACCTAGCTTTTGCAGCTGTATGCGAATAAGACATATAAGACTTTGTTGGTTTCGCTAAGGGTCAGTTCTTAAGGAATGGTAGATAAAAGGAGGAGTTGGATTACAGTGTGGGGAATCAAATATCCATTTGTACTATTATTCCAATCCTTTTGTGGGATTGGTTCATGACAAAAACTAGCGAGAGAGGCATTAGTGGGTGACATGGCTCTAGGAATGGATAGATAGCTTGTTACACTATTGCTTGTTTTAGCTATAGAGACAATTTTACAAAAGAATTTATTTTCTCAATTTTAAAGTTTATCTCTAATGGGTAATAGAAATTGTTGTTGTGATGGGACAAATATTGGTGGTACAGGCACTTAAATTGTTCAATAGGAGACTTTTAGTCTATATCATTCTAGTTTGTTCTAGGTATTTGCACATCCCATCTTGTTACGACTTAAAGTAAATTACCCGTGGCAACTTATCCCAATATTACTACTTTCATCCTACAAACTAATATAACTGCAAGGGAACGGAAGGCCAAAGAGAACACCAAGATCTTAGAGCATATATCCACCATGGTTGATTTCATATCCATAGTTAACAATCACCGAAAAGATTGCGAGATCTCATGATTCTAAATATTAATTAGACATATGTCTGTATTGATCCCTCTCGAATGCCCTCTTATCAAAACTATACAAAGTTTTTGAGCTGGATGGTCGAGTAGCTGAGGACTTGTCCATACTACTGTGGGATAGTCAAGTAGTCAAGTGAAGAGAGTTGACCTTTAGTAGAGATTGCATGGAACTATTGGATGGATTATTAGCTGACACATATGCATACCATAGGAATAGGGAGGGATGATTACATTAATGGGAAAGCTACTGAATCCACTTGATCAACTCAATCCACAGGACCTGGATGTGTACAGCTGGCTGGTATATGTACGCATGGCTTCAGGAAATGGAGCCTTCGCCTTTGATTCTATATACATCAGAGTAGGCCAAAGTTTGATCAAAATAATAAAGGTTCAGAGACTTCTTTATTATTCCTCAGCTCCAGAAATACACATCGGGAACATAGAAAGGATTTTTATCCTCAAACAGGGGTTAAGAAAGCAAGGGATTACACAAATTGAAATTTTCCTCCAAAGAAAAATATTAACAATTGACATAATTTCTCTGAAATTTGCTAGGCCAAGAAAGCATTTCATGTCTAATCAAACCATATAGATTTTCTGTTCATTTTGAAAATAATTGATGAAGAAGACACATTACATTCAATAAATTGACCACTATATTTATACAAAAATATAATTTTCTTTGGCACTACAACCATCCACATAAAAAAAATCATTTTCTTTGGCACATGGTATATTAAAACTTATATAACACAACATACCAGTACTTCAGTCGTTGAATATCATACAGGAGATTGATATATGGTTGAAGAACAATAAATTCATATAAAATGAATAGTAGAGATTTTATTATATGGATTATCTTGCATATATACATGAAGTGAAGGGATAATACTTGGAACGATCTCCCAAACCAAGATCAGAATTCTTCTCTTATAAAAAATGCTTGGCAACGTTCAGTTTCCTAAATCCAAAATTGGTCTCAGCCAGTAACAGTAACCCTTGAATACTTGCAACTCAGTGCTAGGCACATAGTCCATTGTTGAACACTCTTTCATAAATGGTTTAACCATGACCATTGGATTGGTAGTAATAATACATCTCTTTCCACATGAAATAAAAGCTTGAGAGATTTTGGAATCATAGATATTTTAGGTTTTCAAGCGAAAACACATGTCTAATGATGGTGATCTCGTTGCAGTCCTCGTAGCCGATAAGGTTGTGAATTCTTTTGGAGTTAATCAAAGACAATGGAGATGGTGGCCTTGGCGACTCTAGCATGGCCTTGCTTGTACACTAGTTCGTGCAACTTTGATGGCTTCACCTACTGCATATTCGAGATTCCTAGCATAAAAGAAGGAATCTGGGATGTTCAATTTTCCTGAGCCACTCAATAATAACACGATGGATCAAAACCCCAACCTGTGGGTTAGTAGCAAGAAGGAAGAAAAATAATTGATCTTTGCCATGGATATCTGGTTCATCGTGATCCTCTTCTTTCTCAGTATAGGTGGGAAAATTTGGGGGAAAATTGATGGGATATAAATTTTCAATTTTGAGATAAATGCAAGTGCTAAGAGTGATTGGTTTAGGCTCTTTGCTTTTTTTTTAAGATAAGAGATATACAATATCAAAAAAATTATAAGAAAGTAATATACAATATATTAATTAAAAGTATAATTATTAAATATAAATATAAATTTTATTTAAATATTCAAATATAAATATAAAACAGTAGTTCACTATTTCAATGATATTTACATTTTAAAAAAAAATAGTATAAAAAGATAATTTATACATTTAACATAAATATAATGCTATGAAATTTATATATTTTAAAATTAATTGTTACAAAATTTTAAAACTAGATAAAATGAAAAAAAAATAGACAAGCACAAGGTTAAAAAACACAAAAGCATAGACATTAGGTTATACCAATAAGAAACTTATAATGTGAAGGAGAGTAAATCAACAAACATATCAGCTAAATTTTTTTTTCTATGACAAGTATTTAGGGAGGAGCTAGCATATTAATTAGTTGGATCAATAATGTAAGTGTCAACACATAGTCCACATTAGATAATTCCTTCTAGAGAGTGTCCTGCATTGACAAGGCCCTAGGGTTAATCTTGTGTGGCATCAACCTACTCCTAGTAATGGTTAGGTTTGAAGAAATTTTAAAATCTAGGGCCAAAGAACTCATAGTATAAGGAAGGAAACTTGTAACGTATTTATGAGTAAGTAGGTGTCATACATAAATGACTCTTTTAAGCAAATTGGTTGTCCTATAACTTCTTGATGTATCACAATATGGATCTTGTGTGTATTCGTGGCTATCAATTAATGTTTTAACCACTTCCTCCTTGTTCTTAGTCATTTTCATGCTTATTTAGAAGTGGTTAAACCTCAGAGACCACATCATGGAGGTTACTAATGATGCATGCTAGCCTTGAGTCTATTTTTGGCATGAAATCACACATGTGGATTGCTCTTTCATCTTCAGTGTGGACCATCTCTTCATTGAAGAATTATGTTTGTAGGCATCAACAAATCAACAACCAAAATAGCATGTCAAGCAAGGCCAAGGTATATTGATTAGTGATGTAATCAATACTGATTTGGCTATTGAAATATCTAAGGAAAAAGTGCACGTACCCTTCATTGAACTTATGAAATCCTAGTCCAAAGAGTTTCAATAAAAAAGGTATTAGAGTTGAAAGAGACCAAGGAAATGTCAGTTGTGTCAACTTGTGTCAAGGTGTGAACCAAGGAGGAGGGAACGATACTTATTCTTCATTCTATGTTACATTGTTGGTCAATGATCTAGTTTTTGCAACTCATGGGATATTCAAAACTTCCTACCTTCTTGGATTAATGAAATAATTGTTGGGCTTAGGGCAGACTCGGGTTCTATACTTTTGTCTTTGCACCAACAAAAGACCCACAGTGTTGGCCCTTTCGAAAACAACCTGCGAACAGGTTGCAGTATCACCCGAAACAGCTATGGGATGCCGTAGAACCAGGTTTCTGCAAGCAGAAGAGGGATATTACTGTACCTTTAGCTTCTAACAAATGATAATTATTAAAATACAGAGCTTTGATATTCACTTATTTAGCTTCGCGGTTAGATAAAAAATAGTGCCTTGCTTAACCCTTTACTGGGAATTCACAGCAAAGTTAATAATTAGCAGTGATCTTACTTATCAGTTATATAATTATTCATGCGTAAAAGAACAAACAACAACACAACAAAACCACAACACACGATATAATGTGGTTCACCCCCAGTTTAGGGGTTACGTCCACAGAACTGTGTATTATTCAACTCTTTACAAAAACCACAGTTCTGATCTGCGCACTCAGCTGCAGATCCCTTCAATTCCTCAAAGCCATGCACTAAGCTGTAGATCTCTGCGTACATAGCTACAGATCTTCTTAATCACCCAAAAACCCCTCTGCGCACACAGCTGTAGAGGTTGTCCATGCACATAGCTGGGACTTAACCTTCCTTCCAAAAACAAGCCTTAGCTTCGCATCAATTCATCTTACATTAAAATCCTAAACTAACTTCTTTACAAGAGTGCTTATTTATAGTGCACTTATTACAAAACCATGGGCACCCCGAACCCTAAAACCTGGACTTAAACCATGGGTTAATTACAAAAATAGGGCTTTGAATCAACCCCGACAGCCCTAAGACTATTTTGAGTCGCAACTCCACTTACAAGCTTCCTCAAACACCACGGAGTTACCAAAATGAAGGACCGTTAGGGTGCGCGCCCCAATAGGCCCCTAAGACTCACCAGTGTCCCGTCATGGGACACTCAACTGCCTGTCTGGTGGGAGAACTTTGTTGGTGAAGATGGTGAACTGCCTATTGAGGCTACGCATGATATTGTCGGCTGCTTGCTCCTTCTCCACCAACTCCGACAATGTTGCCGTTGACGCTTCGCTAGCCTTTTCTTATGCCAATGCATCATACTCCTTCAGAACTTTGAGCTCGCTGTCCACAGCAGTACTCAATTCCAAGGCTTCATTGATAAGGGGTTGCATGGACTATTCCAGCAGTGTTGCTTTCGCTCTGTACGAGTCAATTTCCTGTTGGAGTTCGTTGCTTTGTTTTACCTTGAGCATTTTCTGCATAGGAGGCAGGGTCTTAGTTTTCACTTTTACTGTGTCCAAATCATCCTACCGCTGCTTGATGGTTTCCTGCAGCTGTTGGACTTCAAAATTTTCTTGCAGAGTTGTCCAGGCATCGATGCTTTCCTCGAGCAGCTTGGCTACACTTCCTACAAGATCAGAGATCTTCATTGCTGAAGCCTGAATGCCGCGACGTCGCTGCTCCCTGACCTCTGGTGGGATTTTCGGGATGATGCGTTGTTGAAGCTCAGTGATTTGAGCTTCATGTTCTTCTTTGAGTTGCTCCATTTCACTGTGAGTCTGCTGTGTGTAGTCTTTCAGCTTGGCAATTCTTTGCTCCGGCTCTTCCTCAGCTTGTATGTCGAAGCCAGGAAGACTTCGACATGCCTCATCCAATACTCATGCCAATGTGACCTGCTTTCGTTCTGTGTTGCTCTTCCTCTGCCCTGCTTCCTTCAACTGCGCTTCGAAACTCTCACTCCTCTTCATGGTATTTTCCAATTTTATCTGTGAGTAGTTGTCCCATGCTTGGATATCGTTCATTATTGCTAATTGGCAGAGGTGCAACTTCGTCATGGACATCTTGTTGTAATCTATTCCAACTATCATGCTCATCTCCGAGCGAGATGCTGCGTCAGTGATTATGAGTGCTGCACTGGATACTTGTCCCTTATTTTCCCTAGCTGGCCATTGCCTTGTGTTTGGCCATGCAGTTACTGGGGTGCTACTTGCTGTAGCACCATTTGTTGATTTTTTTGCTAAGTCCTTCAGCTCTGAAATTCCCCGAGCTATGTCGGTGAGTGCATCGAGGTGTGCAACTGCAAACTCTGACCATTTCTTAGTGAGAAATTCTATGGACTTCGTCAGAGCCTGATTAAGCTCCTCAGTGGTCAAGGCAGTTTCTTCGTCGATATTCTTGTCTTTTGATGCCTTCATTTTCTTTTGGGATTGGGGTTTGGTCACTTCCTCTGCTTCAGGTGACTTGCACTTATCTCGCTGGTTAGGGTCTGAGACTGTTTTGACTGACTCCTCTTCGTCCTCTTCATCTCTATCATCTCCACCCTGATCACCTTCACTCTACTGCAACTCACTCTATTATTCACTATCCTTGAGTGGTTCATTCGGCTGTGTGTGACTAGGGCCAGCGCCCACATTAGTGACTAGAGGGATTGGAATGGTGGGCTTTGTTCCTTCGTCCTTCAACCATTCAGCCGGCCACTACTGAACGACCGCGATGATGTCTTCTTTGGTCGCGACATATGGCAACTTCCAGCATGCTTTCTTCTTATGTGCGCAGGCCTGGATGAAGACATTGTGCATGTCGGCCCTGAAGTTGGCCACGCCATCATATTGAGAGAGTAGCTCATTACTGAGCCACGGGGTATTTACAATCTCGTAAGAGATACTCATCATGTAAAAGGCAAACACATAGTTCATCATCTGCTAGGATGCTTTGTCCTGTGACACCCAGAGGGAGGCATACCTCACTGCGCCAGGCATGTTCGGAGGCATAGTAACAAACTGCACCTCGATAGGTTCTTTCCATCCTACTAGTGCAATAAGGATTATCAACCAAGAGTAGTGAAAAGGTCTACCTTTCTCCTGTGCGTCGCGAGCATCTTCAAGGAATTCCTTCGCAATATATGCTTCCCAGTTGTAACTGTAGCCTTCGGCACAGTTCGCAGCAATACTGATAATTGGGGCAGGCACTTCATATGGTCTACACTTTCTCATCAATTTGCAAGCTAAGATTTTAGCTGCGAAGTGAATGTTTTGGTGTTGAATTGTCGAGGCTTGATACCCTCGCTTTCCTTTCATTAGGTTGAAACGGTCCTTCATGCTTTGTGCCAGCTTTGTATCTTCATGTTTTGAAGGAAATTCTATCCCCGGATTAGGCCCTTCCCTTGGTAATCCTGTGATCCTATGAATAAGCTCGCCATTGATAGGAATTCTTTTGTCGCCTATCCATAGGTACCCATCATGTACTAATGCCAAGAGCTGCTTGACCACTATGGCTACATGTGTGCTGCGAACAAAGTGGGGAACGTCGAGCATCCTCAATAAACCAGCTTTATCTAAGCCAGCAGCCCACTGTTTTACTTCCACTAATGTCGCTCCAGTCTCCGGATATTTGACGAAGTGCAAATATGTCCCCGGGGCGAACTGTGGAAACTTCCCACAATCATTCGTATCGTGGTCTGCATACTTAAGTCGGTCTATTTTCCCTGTCATGGTGCCGACCAACTGTACACCCTATGGCAGCGAGGGGGTGCGTAAAGTGAACTTAGCGTTCCGCTGCGGTGGTTGAACTCCTAGTTGAACGGGCTCAAGATAAGGTGGATGATGCGGTGCAATGTTCTCATCCCCTTCAGATGGGATCTCCGCTAAACCAGACGGATTCATTTTGGGATCCTCTGGTGTTTTCCCTGATTGTTTGTGTCTATCTTCATTCCTTTTAGACTGTACTTATGGTTTAAAATTCTTCCTAGTAGAGCGTGTCTGCATTGGTTGAGGTTGTGCTATGGGAGTCTCTTCACAGGGTGCAGGCGCGGGTGGCTGGATAAAAAGGTTCGGGAGACCCCCTTATTCAAATTCTCTCACTAAATCCTGAAGCTCACGATTAGCTGTCATGGGCTCAACTGTAAAACTCAATAAACTGTGTAATGCGAACTTCACGGGTGTGGGTGTCTTCTTATAGAATCCATCAATGAAATCTGTCATAACTGTGTATTGAAGGCACCAAATATGACAGATATTTTGTCCAAACGGTGATAGGCTTGTCAAGATATCATTAATACAGGAAATTAATACAGGGAACGTACCAGCGCCGCCAAATTTGGTTTCCTCCAACGATCGTATTTTAAGTTCCGATAGATCTTTCCTACTACGGCACAAGTAGTAACTCTGGCTGCGCCATAATGGGGACATTCGACACTTCCCAATACCCTCTTTGACATGGCTTCGCACTGCAACCCACGACAGAATGTATTCCACCGCCTCACTGATGCCTTTTATTTCTGAGAACTTCATCAGAAATAGGTCCTGATACTCATGGAGAAGTTGGGTCACCTTGCTGACCATTTTGTCATCCCAATAATCTCCAATGGTAGCGTACTTAGGGTTTTCTTCTGACCCAATGTTTATGGTTTGCGTCTTCAGGGGCTGAGTCACTTTAGGTGCTTCAACTAGTGGTCCATGTACTTCGCACTGTCCTTCTGACTCAGGAATGTTAATGTTACGCGGATCGTCATCCTCATCAAATGTGAGGTTATAACATTCTACTGCATTGGCTTCTTATTCCTTCCAATCAAGTTGGTATTCTGCTATTTCTTGATCATCAAATACTTTAGTATGGATCAACCTAATAGCTGCGTCCAAAGCAGGACAAACCTCATTAATAGAAAATGTCAGCACAAAACTATCAACAAGACTATCCCAACTTACAGTACCATGGCGAAGCTCGACCTTTGCATACCAGTTCTTTGCTATAGGTTCCAAGGTGTGCACAAACCTATGTACCCATTCTTCACGAGGGACATGCTTCCATGCTTCGTAGCATTACTCCAAATTTCCCTGAGGACTAGTCTTACCATTAAACCTGTTTCGCACCTGCTGAGGTTGGTCCCTGAATCTTAGGAAAAGGAACTTCTGGCACGCTGCCCAACTATGAATGTACTTCTTGTGACCATTCCACCATCTCCATTTTTTGTGAGTCTGGTACCTGTTCTAAGAATTGCACAATAAACTCTTTTGGGTCTGTCGAACCATAAAAAACAGGTAAGGTTATTCTCTGTGAACTAATCCATCTGAGAGACTTGGTAATTCTTGCACATCGATGTCCATGTAGCTCATACAGTCTATTCTGCCAATTATCTAGGCCGTCATCTGAATCTGTCATGCAGGAGCTATCACATTGCCAATGCATGATACCTTCGGTAGTAGGATCAACATAATCTTATTCCTTCATTGTGATATTGTAGATATGGTCCAAAACATCCTGGTCTTCATCTCTCACTGGATCGGTGTACCTCTCTCCTTGGGAAGGATCCAATGGTACTATGACTCTCAGTCCTTTCCCTTCAAAAGTCATCTGCCTCTTCTTTAGGTTGATTACTGCATCATTATCTATTGCCCCATTCAATGCCTAGCAGTGCTGGATAGGGGTTGCTGTCATCAATTATTTCAATTACCTCAAATTCTACTAAGGTACTGACTCCATCAAGATCTACTGATACACTAGGGAGTCTTCCTAGGGGCACAATATTCTATTGGTTGGCTAATCTCAACTGTATAGGGGACCATTCCAGAGTAGTTTTTCCCATTTGTTCCCATGTCTTCTTAGTTAAGACATTTACTTCTGATCCTAGGTCCAAGATGACATCAGTCATGTCATACTCTCCTATCTGAGCATTCAATCTCATTTCCCTACCAATTCTGCTGACTCTATGAACAGTTTTATCCTTACCAGAACTTCGCTGAGGTTCACAAGAAGCAATAACTTTCTGCAACTCATTTAAAGCATTCTGATTTCTTAAGAGCTTCATACAACTCGGTAAAAAGGAGGACAGTGTACTTACTTTATCCGTTGAAGCTTCTTGCAGCTGCGGCTGCTTCTGAGGTTGTTGCGTAGGTGCTACTGATGTGTTGGGGTCAGCAAAATCTTTCTTGGCTACCATAAATGTCTCTTTTTCTCTTTCGACATCAAATGCTGGGATTTTTTTTGGGGCCTTACGAACCTAAGCCTTGGCAAGCTATTTCTCCTTGTTCTGCATTTTCGTCGTAGCTCCACTCTTGGTAACAACATTAATGGCTGGGATAGGTTGTTGCTCCACAACAATCAGCTGAATATTTTGAGTAGAGGCACTATTTCTCTCTTGAATATTGGCTATCAGCTGCGGGCATTGCTCAATCACATGGTCGACAGCTCTGCAATATCAACATGTCGTAGTTGGGTTCCGACAGTCGCGAGCTAGATGTTTTGCCTGGTTACAGTTATAGCACACAACCTGGCCTCGTCCTCTGCCAGCCATACCACCATGACCACGACCTCCAAAATTTTCGCGACCTGATGTACTACCGCGGTAACCATATCCATCATTACCTTGGCCATCATTTTGTACCTGATAAGCATCATAAGTGCGTTCTCTCACGAGGTCAAAGCTACGACAATCATCTTCGTTGTGTCCCACTGACTTACAGAACTTACAATAAGGGTTCTTAGGGACTTGCACATACCTCTGTAGGAGATAGCAGTCTTTAGGTCGATGCTGGCCAGTTGTCCTACAAATATCACAATATAGAACACTAGGCTTGAATGGGTTTGGTGCACCAGAATTCAGGAAATTCCTTACCGCAGGACACTATTTCTTATCGTGACCCTCTGTCCGACATCGTGTACACCAAACCTCTTCGTGACTGGCTTTCCCTTTTTTCATATCGCGAAGCTTCAGAGCCATCGCTGCCAACTGCACTTGTATTTGAGCGATACCAGAATTATCTTCGACGGGAGCTGTTTCAAGCTTCATAGTGATTTCCAAAGCCTCCTGCTGATCCACAATCTTCTGTTGCATGAGTGGAGTCCTAATGTGCGGCAACAAAGTTGCAATGAACCATTCCTTATGCTGCAGTGGTCCAATAGTAAAACTGACTTGATCTAGCAGAACTTTGAACCTCTGATCAAAGTCCCGCACTGATTCTCCTTGCCTCTGCTGAATTTCCTTTAGTTTAGTGATACACTGTGACTCTGATTTAGGATTCTTAAATTCCTTTATCATCACTACTTTTATATCAGCCAAGACATGGTTCTGAGTACTGGAAAAATTCATGAACAAGGTCAAAGCACGGTCTCTAAAAGAAGTAACCAGCTGCGCTCTTCTTGTATCTTGATCCATAATGTTCTTAGTAGTCCACACTACTTCGCATAAGAACCAGAACTGTTCTGGATCCTTTGATCCAGTTCCTTTGAAAACAGGGAGCTTAATGTCGTCATTCATATGGGCCATCACAGATCTAGGGGGGAGGGAGGGGGACTGGTAGTAGGTGGGGGGGAACTTATTGGGGTAGACTGACCTGTGACATGAATACTCAGGCTAGGGTTACTTCCAGACTGCGACGAGTTCTCACGGATAATAGGTCTTCGATGCGGGGTTACCGGAGGATTTCCAACAGAAGGGGTTTCTTTAGGCTCTGAGCCTGCTAGACTTACGGGGTTAGACTCGGTATTTTGACCTAGGGTATAGGACTCAAAATTTTGCTTGTACCTTTTGCCACGTCGCAGCAAACCACTTTGCTCGTCGAAGGTATTTTCACTTGCAAACATAGGTTAGTAATACTAAATCTAACAGTTTGATTCAATGAGCAATATACCTTTTTTAGCCAATAGTATTTTAATTCTCAAACTAAATGAATTCAAGTACTTACCCCTTGGTCCTTTGAAAAACTGTCGTTCGGCTTTGCTGAAGGATGTACTTGTGTCGATGGCAAACTCTGTCACAAATGCTTCAAGGGTTCGCGTTGTCCAAAAATCAATAGCTTGGGAGATCTCGTTGTTCACCCTTTTCAATATATTAATTCTTGTAGGGTCCAATCAGGAAATTGACCTTCTTGGAAGTTCGTCCTTCTCTCTATTAACTTGGATATCCATTGGTGCAATTCTATGTGGATACTACCAAAGAAAATTTCATAAACATCAGAAAAAACATACCTTTGTAAAAAGTCACCTAAACTGCGACATAGATCTTTGTTCTCTTATTCAGCAAATTTCAGATAAGTCTGTTCAATCCAATCACTGATTTCTTTCACTGAGGGTCTCCAAAACATAGCCCTCGAGGTATGACGTAAACCCCTCTTGAGCAGATACTGAGTTCAACTGGAAACGGAACCAATTTGTTGGGCTTAGGGAAGACCCAAGTTCTATACTTTTGTCTTCACACCAACAAAAGACCCACAGTGTTGGCCCTTTCGGCAACAACCTGCGAACAGGTTGCAGTCTCACCCAAAACAGTTATGGGATGCCGCAGAACGAGGTTTCTGCAAGAAGAAGAGGGATATTACTGTACCTTTAGCTTCTAACAAATGATAATTATTAAAATACAGAGCTTTGATATTCACTTATTTAGCTTCGCGGTTAGATAACAAACAGTGCCTTGCTTAACCCTTTACTAGGAATTCATAGCGAAGTTAATAATTAGCAGTGATCTTACTTATCAGTTATATAATTATTCATGCGTAAAAGAACAAACAACAACACAACAAAACCACAACACACGATATAAATTGGTTCACCCCCAGTTTAGGGGTTACGTCCACAGAACTGTGTTTTATTCAACTCTTTACAAAAACTACAGTTCTGATCTGCGCACTCAACTGCATATCCCTTCAATTCCTCAAAGCTGTGCACTAAGCTACAGATCTTCTTAATCACCCAAAACCCTCTGTGCACACAACTATAGAGGTCATCCATGCACACATCTGGGACTTAACCTTCCTTACAAAAACAAGCCTTAGCTTCGCATCAATTCATCTTACATTAAAAGCCTAAACTGACTTCTTTACAAGAGTGCTTATTTATAGTTCACTTATTACAAAACCATGGGCTTAAACCATGGGCACCCCGAACCCTAAACCCTGGACTTAAACCATGGGTTAATTACAAAAAGAGGGCTTTGAATCAACCTCGACACCCCTAAGAATATTTTGAGTCGCAACTCCGCTTACAAGCTTCCTAAAAAACCGGGGATTTACCAAAATTAAGGACCGTTAGGGTGCGCACCCCAACAATAATGTCAGCACTTTAGAGATCGTGCCTAGGAACTACCCTATTTAGTTTACTACTACCTACATTATTATATGTTTGTGCTTGGCTGGGTCGGCACTATGACCAGTCGTATCTTTCCTACTTGATTTTACTTATGTGCATCATACTATCTTTTTCCTTAACGAATATCAGATTAATTACCTCAAGCACATTGAAGGAAGGCCCGATTTTATACACCCTTTTGACTTCCTTTGTTCATCGGGCATGGAAATATTGGGTTGCTGCATAATCATATTCTTGACTTAGTAGCCTCAAAAAATGTGATTCCCCTCGATGTTATGAAGAATCTTGGCCCGCAAATATCGAAAAATTATCAAAGTATGTGTGGTACGGACTCAAGGAAAATCATGGTCAATGTATTGATCAAAGACTTACAGGTAAGACTTGTTGCATACTTGGATGTTGGATTTTTTATGGATAGTTGGTGTCATTGATGTGCCAAATCCAAGGTGAATGTTTCTCTCTAGGAAATGGGTAGCAAATTTAGGAGGAAGCATTCAGTTGGAAAAATTTATAAACCTGAATCCTATGTTCATTGAGATCCGTATACCCTTAATTGAACACTTTCACAAGATAAATAGTTAATTGCCGCAAGGAGAGAATATTTACCTTCTAAGAGTGACAAACTAGTGATGAATTCCATAGATACCTCTTCTCACTTATGGTTAGTAGTTCCAAATAACAATTTTCATAACTAGAAATATCTGGTTAAATAGGATATAGTTGAGAGTCCATAAGGATAAAAATATAATGATGATAATGAATGTGATGATTGATACAAATACTTGTGACATTTTAAATACCATTGAATGGTCACAAGGCATGATAGAACACAACTCTTTGAGACTTAGCCTATTTATTATACACCAACATACACTTAATATGTATGATTTATGTTCTTTAAATTTGCAGTGACATTATGTTATAGATTACTAAGATGAGGAACATTTTATGTCTTATTGTTTTGGAAAATATTACATTCTTTTGTAAATTACTCAATACCAAATGCCATTATCAACCAACAAAAGTTGATGAGACATTCGTATGAGTTTTTTGTAAACCCACATGACTCACCAAGGGACATGTATATAATGAGATGAGTTCAAAAAAAAAGATGGTATGTTAAAGGTTATGGAACCATTATTGGTATTCCATGGCTAGTGCCAATGCCATCAGGTGCCTAGTTCGAATCATCCTGGGTGAGGTGCACTAATCTACGCCAATGGGTTTATTTGGGATTCCATCAAAGAATGTTGGGAAGCATCCTGAATTTCCCTGCAAACTTATCATTGGAAAAAAAACACAAGGTTTCATTATAGACAATACCTTCGGAAATGCCAATTTTCTTTATACCAAACTAAATTAACCACCAGAAACATGGATGTAGATGTTGAATATCTAAAGTTCTACTTAAAAAAATTTAACATTCATCCAAGGAAACAAAAAATAAAAATAGTAATCATATATATTGTTTTCATCTTGATAAAAAATATAGTTTAAATATAGTTGTTGGGACAAAGGGACTAAGAAAGATAATTAAAAAAATACATTTATATCCCAAAGATGATAAGAAAGAAATCAAATGGTATTGATAAATAGATGATATGTTATATCCCAGAAGTGGTTTAGACATCTGCAAGATAAATACCAAAAAAAGGAAAAAAAAATGCATCTAATGTAGAGTTTCAGTTGCAAAAGTATAGTATATTTGCATGGTATTGGATGCTTCTTGCATCAAAGTCATCAACAAATAAGGGTTGTTCTAGCAATGTAAATATTTATATAACCATCATCAGGATATGGTTTATAAAGGTTAGTTTAAACTCTAGACTAAACAACAATCATAATAACATGCATAAGAAGCATTATCAAAAACTTTTAACAAGAATGTTTCTTGCAACAATTTTACTTCACACCCCTTAGAAATAGTTATGCACCATTCACTAACCTGAATCAACATATTTTTAATGATAAGGTTTGAAGTGATCTTCATCCATTTGCAAAGGGGAAAAGTGTTGTGTCATTCAATAGAGAAAGGTTGTCCAGAATGAGAGCATTCAGTGCACAACACACAACACCTATTGATTCTAGGGAACCATTAGTCAGCTTTCTACATTGCAATTATCTAGTGATCAACAAACACCCTCAATAACATAGGTATCAAACTAATGTAAGCACGAGATGTGCTCTAAAATATATTCCACTATCCAAGTTATTTGAACTTAACAAATTTAAAACACTAAAGAAATTGAACCACTTACCCACAACCAAATAGAGAAATCTCTTTCAAGTCACAACCTAGATAAGCGAGTAGCTCACTAACAAACTCATCCGTGACACCTGTTATCCCTGCCACTGATAGCACCTTCAATTTTTGAATTTATTTTAATGCAGGAATAACATTGAAGGCTTCTAGCTGCTGTCATGACTCCATACACAATTCCTTAATTACCGGTGCCAAACTGTCTCCATTAGGATTCATGTCATGTAATTTTTAAGGTCATTTATATGTTGTTACAATCATTTCGATGATAATAGGGTCATTTAGACGTCATTTAAGACATTTAGGTTCCATTAGAATCAACTAGGATCCAAAAGTGATACCACATGCATAATCATCGTTGACATCTGCATCGTCATCATCATCATACAATAAATCAACATCATTGTCATCATCATAGTCATCATCAATATAATTGTGATAATATTGAGCAAGGAGCCCTACTACCTCACAAGAATGGATGATATAGTGTTATACTTATCAAATCATATCCATACTCTCCATCATAATTTTCATAATGCATCATCGTCACGTTGTTAGGGCTAATAAGATGCCATTATGGTTTATCAAATGCTGTTAGGGACACTCAAATTCCATTAGAGAAATTTAGGTGACATTAAGATAATTTACCCCTCATTAGGATTAATCAAGATCCAAAAGTGCCATGATTACGATAATTTAGGTGCCACTGTGATAAATCAAGAACCATAAGTACTATCACATGAATCATGATCATTGACATTGACAATGATACATCTAGCATTATGTCGGACATTTTCCGAACACAATTCCTAGCTCTAAACCTAGTGCAATTCCTAGCGTGGTTCCTTTCGAAATTTCTGGCATTATTCTAGGTATTATACCTGGCTCTATACATGGAACTATGTTGGATGTTTTCTAGGTGTAATTCTTCGCTCTATACTTCATGCTATGTTGGATGTTTTTCCTGTCAAAATTCATGGTGGAATTCCTGTCACTAACCCTGGATTAATATATGGTGATATGCTATTCAAGACATTTTTTGGAGGTTATTTTGGGCATTATATGGGATGTTTTTTTTAAAATTCTAATTGGGACGTTAATTGGTATTCTAATTGGGATGATAATTGTGATGCTAATTGGGATGCTAATTGGGATGTTAATTGGGATGCTAATTAGCGTCCACAATAGTGCCACCTTTTATGAGACGCTAATTGGGATGCTAATTGGGACGATAATTGGGATCCTAATTGGGATGCTAATTGGGACGCTAAGTGGGACGTTAATTGGGACACTAATTGGGATGCTAATTAACGTCCAAAATAGCCAGCTTTTAAAAAGGGACACAAATAACACCATTAAAAGTGTCATCCTGTGGCAAAGTGTCCACTTTGTCCAAAAAATGATGAATAATACACTAAAAGTGATAGTCGACACTAAAAAGGAAGCTAAAAGAGATGCTAATCACAAGGTTTTGTTGTATGTACAGTGAGGAAGCAATATTTTTGGTTGGGAATGAAAAAGGACATTGTTGAGTACACTTCTAAGTGTATGAAATGTCATCAAGTGAAGGTTGAACATCAACACCCAACAGGTTTATTGCAGCCTTTTCCAATTCTGGAATGGAAATGGGAAGTGATTTGCATGGATTTTACTATAGGTTTTCCAATGTCTATTAGGAAACATGATTCCATCATGGTTGTAGTGGATAAATGATAAAATGAAGTGCACTTTATACCGGTTACATCCACATATAAAATGGACTCCATTGTAAATATTTTCATAAAGGAAATTTTTAGATTGCATGGAATTCCTAAGGCAATAATTTTAGACAGGGAATTCAAGTTCACTTCAAATTTATGGAAAATCCTTTTTGTATATTTGGGTATGCAGTTAAATTTTCGTACTTCCTACCATCCACAAACAGAATGGAAAATAGAAAGGATAAATCAGGTGCTTGAAGACATGCTTCACATGTATGTGATGGACAAAGCATCCAAGTGGAAAGATTATCTACACTTGGTAGAGTTAGCATATATCAATGGACAACAAGCATCATTGAGAATGAGTTCATTTGAGTCTTTATATGGTACAAGGTGTAGGACACCAGTTACTTGGGATAATCAAGTAAACATAATTATACTTGGGACAAAATTGCTTAAGGAAATGGAACAAGAATTTGCAAATATTAGGTAGAATTTAAAGTGACCCAATATAAATAGAAAAAACTATGCATATAAGAATAGAGTTCATAGGGAATTTCATGTTGGGGATCATGTTTACCTTCAAGTGAGGCCAAGGACAAATTCCTCTTTGAGGAATACACCAAATACCAGAAGAGGGGATTGGTTCCTCTTTGAGGAATACATAGTGATCGGCGTCTACATATTTGAAGAGGATCCATATCAACTCCCATATTTCCTCACACCTAGGTTGTTTTCAATGGATTATGCACGACAAAGATTCAAATTTGTTGAAAGACACTTTAGGCATTACAGACATCACCAAACATTTAATCTACATTAAGGGATAGGTCCCTTTCAATTGAAAAGGTTGGAAGTAGTATAATATTTGGAATATTTCCTTATCTAGATGAAATTAAAAATAACAAAGGATGTTTCTTATGACCCTCATGGGGTTATATCAAAACATATAACTAATAACAAAAACTATGCTTATAAACCTAGCCCAAGACCAAAGTGGTAGAACATACCAAATAAGCAAATTTGGGAGGAGGTTAATGTGGATCTAAGGAGAATGGAAGAAGAAAGGCTCCAAGGAAAACAATACAAAAATAAAAGAGGAGTTGAAGAGATATATTTAGATATGGAGGTAGATAATATTAGGCAAGAACACCCAACAAAGAAAGACAATACTGAAGACGAGGAAGTGGAAAAAGAGCAAAATCTAAAACTTCCCAAAGAGATAATAAACATGATACCACATCCTCCCTACAGATGAGTAGGACTAGTAGTAAAATTCACACATTATCCTCCTCTAGATTTCACATAGTCAAGTATGCTTTATATTGCACCATCATAGTCACCTTCCATAAGTATAATACATGTTCCTACTGATTTACTGACTAAATATAAATACTTAATGAAAACAAATGTGAAAATAGCAAAGGATGTCAGACAATAGATAGGAGCATCAGGTAGGAGGTTACTCACACTAGATGATAACCAAAATAAAACCCTAATATGGTCTATAATACAACCCATGGGACCAAACCCTACCAGCATGAAATATTATAGAGCTAATGAATACCAAGTAGACTTTAGCAAGTTTGAAAAAACATACAAAGTGGATTTCTTCAGGAAAACTAGTGATATGATATGCAATAAGGTGATGCATTCTATCAAGGAAGAAAGAAAAATCAGGACAATCTTGAAGAAATTTGAGGAAATTTGGAAGGAGGAGAAAGCAACAGTAAAAGATAAAGATGTGACTATCAAAATATTAGAAGAGAAGATTTTATCCCTTATTGTGAACCCATGAGATGTCTCACATGTTGCAACCATTTTGAAGGAACAAGATAACACTCCTTAAGAATAAATTGAACATCCCGGCAATAGAACCAGTACAAACCCTAGAATTAAAGTAGACACATGAAGAAAGTGAAAATAACTATGCAAATATGCTTCACTTACATAAATTAGTTGAAGACATGGGACAAGAAACTAATTATATGAATTTACAAATGGATACATTAAAAATGAAAAAGACTTGTATTTCTCATGAACAAGTTACTCAAAGTATATCTTACAAAACTCAAGAAGGGAAGCAACCCCTAGGAGAAGAACCGAAAGCAAGAGAGACTAAAAATTCAAAGTGAAAAGTAGAAGTGGTTGATGTGGATGTCATGGATGAAGACTCCCCTAACAAGCAAATTGATAAAGACAGTAAAATAAAAGAGCTAGAAAGTGATGCCCAACATAAAGAAGAAAGAATAGAGGAGTTATAAGGGAAATATCAAAGAAAGAAGATGAAATATATGATCTCAAGAAAGAAAGGGATCATATTAGGAGTCAAATATCCAAGATGGAGATGTATATAGAGGGAGATTGATTTATTAGAAGAACAAAAAATCCTTAAACAGAACTAGGGAAGATGCCAAAGTTGGTTGAGAAAGTAATATATTACTTAAATAGTAGGAGTAAGAGTCAGTTGGAACAACTGCATATATCAAGCAGAACTCTAATCATTAAAGTATCCAACCAAATGATTTTCAAGGAAACTTTCTTGAAAAGAGCAAAGATTAGATTACAGATGTTGAATAATGATATAACCAATTTTAGGATCATGTTTGGGAAAGAAATCAAGTTAGGACTACCCCATTAATGGATGGAAATGGGGAAGTGCTTACTAAAGAAGAATTTAAAGAAAATATAACTTAGAAGAGTAATGAAACACCTTCCACGAAGCAATTAGAAGGTGTAATTTTGGGAGAATGTTTAATTGAAAAGCTCAATCCACAGTTCCACATGTGGATGATCTTGAAGAGGTTATTCAAGGATCTTGATCTAGTTTCTTATAATAAGAATAAAGATGCATAAATTTCAATGGATTCTCTAAAATATCATAGAATGTCAGTAGGGAAATACTGGAAAACAATGACAAGGTACTCTAAACTAGTTGCACCTTAACTGCCAGAAAATCAAGACAATCCTGAAGGACACTAGTTATTATATCAGGGAGTCAATAGTATCAAACGATGTCAACACAGTTCATGAGTTATCCATCACCTGTATCTTTCAGGCCACTAACAGGGAAAATGAATACAACTGCGGTGCCACATACACATCCAATGAAGACTCACAACTCAACAAAACAATCCAACTTGAATATATATGAGAGGAAATATGTCTCCATCCAATGGAAGAAATAAAAGTGTGCGAATGAGTCACTAAAAAAATTAAATGTAAAAAGTTAATTTTTTCATAAGAGTCATAAGGTGAAAGTCTGTAACAAGTCACTTTATCCTCAACCAAATTCAATTATATTTTGAAGGCTATATATTGTATCACGAGACATGAGCTCGAGGCTAGAAGTTTTAGATTCAGAAGTCTTATGTCTTTATTGTTGAGTCGGATGAATACTTTTTCCTTGTAATATTTTTGTTAGATATTAAAGATACTGAATAACACAGAGATTTATTCCTCTATTTTTATCCACTGTAATATTTTTCCATTATGTATGGAAGGGTTGATCATGAGATGATCAATCAAAGTTGCATCAACAGATTTGGTTCCAATTTAGTATCAATGATTCTTTATTGTGATTAAATGTTGGTTGTTATGTTAGAGATTCAAATTCTTTTTTTCTTCTGTAGTAATCTTTAAATCTTTTATGTTGATACACTAGTGTATATGGAGTTCTTCCACCAGTGTTGTAACAATGAATGTCTTGTTGCTAAAAATTCACAAAAATCCTCATGTAAAGCCTTTCTTTCTATAAATAAGTATGGAATTCTGTCTCTTACAATTCATTGCATTCATATTTTGTCGTAATTTAGTAAATTCAACTGTCAAATTCTTAAATTCGCAATTTCTCTTCCTCTATTAAATATACCTTCATTTCCTTATTGTTTCATTGTGATCTGTAGAATTCCTATACAATTAACCTTTACATCTGAAAAACTATTCATAAACTAGTTAATTACTCAAAGAACTCAAAGAATGATTCAAATTCAAGTAAATTTCAAGATATAGCTCTAATATCTCTCAAAGTTGAGTCCTATCATCCTTGAGTGTGGTCTATTTTCAACCTAGTCCATATCTAGGTACTAACAGGCACATGTTGTTTTGGTTTGGAATAAAGTGTTAGAATAATCCTTTGGGATTATTGTAAATAAATAATTAATAGGAATTTGATTAGATAGGAAGCCAAACAGGCTGAGCAGAAGGTGAAACCCAACCGCCATGTACTTTGTATAAATGCAGGCATTTACATTGGAAATGAATATAGAATCGGGAGTTATTACCATCATGTGGTATCAGAGCTTGGCTGCCTGCCTGCCGTAACTCCTGCCTGCTGCATTTTAGCCTTGGCATTCTGCCTGTTAGTCTACTCTTTCAGGCTGCCTGCCCATCGCCAGTCTGCCCTCTGCTCTTCCCTCCTGCAAGTGCATTCATTGTATGCGTTATTCTCATTCTCATGAGACTACTGCTGCGTTGAAGACTCTGGAAGTGTAACCCTAATCCCTTGAATGAGGTGAATTAGTATCCTTCTACTGCGTGAGTTTGAGTATATCAGAGCTGCGATTATCCTTTCACTATTTCCACCAGAGATTGGTGAATCTGGTCTGTAGTGTCTCCGAAATTCTCCATACAATCTTTGAGTGCCGCCTTTGCTCTTTTACTCATCGTAGCGTTTCTGGATTTAAGGCCCGCAGCCCAGACAGACACGTTGTGGGCATTAACGAGGCTCACCTGCAGCGCCGCATTCACAAGATCACTTTTCTTGGGCTTCAGAGGATGAGGAGAGCAACCAAACGCAAACCTGGTTGATTTGTTTTGTGAGCTATCTCCCTTTGCGATATATGACTGCGATTTTATGAGAAGACTGCATGCTGTGTGTAGCCTTGCTGAAGCGTGAAGCAGTGCGTAGAGCCTGTTGAAGGCTGCGTTGGAGTTGGGAGAACGTGGAGGCATAAAGGCGCTGAAAATTAGATACATTGGTATCTCCCACATGCATGCGATGAATATACAATGCCTTGAAATTGGATTCTGTTAAAGTTTAGACATATTGAAGCCGAATATTTGAGAATATGAAAAAGCATTTGGTAGATATATGACATGTTGGCGCCATCAATCCAGCACTTTTAATACATGCGGCAGATATGTGGCACTGTCGATGGTTTGTAAAAATATAATCTGTTGGGTATTTGGCATGCGACCATCGAATATCCAATTCCTAGAAATTGAACCGGTGTCAAATATCGAAGATTAGACACACTATGAATATCAACGTTGTCGAAATTTTGATCCAAGACTAGCGTGAAGACCTGCGTGGAGAGTGAATCAGTTCGTGACCTTCTGCTGCTGCGTGGAGAGTGAATCAGTTCGTGACCTTTACTGTTGAGTTTTTGTGATCTATTGCTGCGACCTACGTGGAGAAGACTGCCTTGAACGCTGAAATAGCGTGGAGGAAGCAAAACCCTAATTTTAACCTAATTCCTGTGCATAAAAGATGACTGCGATTTCCAGCGTGGGCTGCGTTGAAAATTGTTGAACATGTTGAAGATTGCCTGGGAGATATAATTTTGAAGACCGTTGCTGGTATCACTATTGAAGACCATTGCTGGTATCACTATTGAAGACTATTGAAGACCGTTGCTGCGTTGGAGATTGAATGAAGAGAGCTGCGTGAAGATTGCTGAAACTGAGAAGATTGGCGTAGAGAGATTGTATAGCCTCCAGATTCATGACTTTCCCAACGTGAAGGTAAAAATTTACATATTTTTACTGATACGACCTGCTACACCGTCATCATCCACGTGTGCTCTATCTATCCTCTATTACTTGCCTGAAACCAACCCAAGCATATTTATAAAAGCAGTTAAGGGCGGCGCGGTTGAGCATTTTTTCTCTCCTTGCTTGAAGCTAGTCAATCTTTAGTTGGATTTGTGCTTATTTTGTAACCAAAGAGAAGGTTTATGCCAGTTTTACAATATTATTGCCATTGTAGAAGTTGATGAGGCACATGCAACGCAGTTAGGGTTGGAAAACTGCTCTCTCATGGGATATATTGTGACCTGATATATTGTCTTTGACTAATATATGCTAACTGATGCTGAATGGTACATATGCGTTGAGTCTGGAAACTTTTCTATGATTGCTGGTGTATAAATGTTGATGTCTACTTCCTGAAATGCTGCTGAACCTGTGGAGCTGCCTACGAAATCAAGAGAGCCTGTGTAAACTCTGAATACTGAGACTGATATATTGCATTGTGATACTGAGATTGATATTGACTGATATATTTTGTATTGAAGGAGCCTGTAAAATTGCATTGTACTCACCTTGGCAGAGACTGCAGACCTGCAAGGTTATTATTTTCCTATCTCTTTGTCATATCAAGTTTATTATTGTAAATTACTCTAACGATTGTAAAGATGCACTCTTTGGCATCTAGTATTGGTGTTGCCCTAGCTGGCAAAGACCAATCCAAAGACCTTTCCAAGGGAGATTGCAGCAAGAGAGGACGAGGAAGAAGAAAATTCAGAGGCAGAGGGGGCAGAAGCGAA
>LPNX010512206.1:365021-390937 GCA_001517045.1 Pseudotsuga menziesii | reverse complement strand
TGTGAAGGACACTGGTCAGCTGCAAAGAGGGTTCTAAGATACTTGAAGGGGACTCAAGATGTGGGACTCAAGTACTCTAAAGTGGATGAATTCAAACTTATTGAGTACTCAGACTCAGACTTTGATGGCGATAAGGAGACAGGAGTATCAACTTCTGGATACACTATGAGTCTTGGATCAGCAGTTGTTTCATGGAGATCTCGCAAACAGTCAGTTCCAGCAGATTCAACAACAGAAGCAGAATATGTGGCTGCAGCTGAAGCAACGAAAGAAATAGTATGGCTCAGGAAGATACTTGAAGATTTGCAAGAAAAACAAGAGAACTCCACTCCATTGTTGGTCGACAATACTTCTGCAATCAAGCTGGCAAAGAATCCTAGATTCCATGATCGAACCAAACACATCAACACAAAGTATCATTTGATTCGACATCATGTAGAGGCCAAGACAGTCCATCTTCGAGATTGTTCCACAAATGATCAAGTTGCAGACATCTTCACCAAAGCGCTTGGACGAGAAAAGTTTGAAAGATTCAGAAACATGCTCGGACTTACGAACACCCCTTCAGATTTAGAGGGGGATTGTTAGAATAATCCTTTGGGATTATTGTAAATAAATAATTAATAGGAATTTGATTAGATAGGAAGCCAAACAGGCTGAGCGGAAGGTGAAACCCAACTGCCATGTACTTTGTATAAATACAGGCATTTGCATTGGAAATGAATATAGAATCGGGAGTTATTACCATCATAAAGCTAATAAAAGAAATGTAGGACATTATGAAACATACATGAATGTTCTAATGTACTATGGACTAAAAGAGTATTTTATGGGTTATGGATTATGGGCATGATTCAAGATCACCACACATGAATCAAGGTGGGGTATGGGAGATAGTTATGGAAACAATTTCCCACTAAGCAGAGAGCGGGATAAGAATTAATAAAAGGTTGTACAAAAATCTATCTCTTAATATGTGTGTGTGTTATTGTACTCTGATATGTGTAGAGTGGTATCATGAAAAGGGATTTGGTGTTTGGATTTAAAGAACTGTCACCAAAAGTACTTATGGTGACAATTTTTTCATAGCCATCACTATAAGTAACTTTGGTGATGGCCATTTAATTTCTGTCACATGTGTGACCATCACCAAAAGGGATTAGGTGACAATATTTAAAGAACTATCACAAAAATCACTTACATCGACGATTTTACATAGCCCATCACCATAAGTAATTTCAGTGACGTATATTTGAGGTCTGTCATAGGAAAGATCGTACATATTTGGTGACGAGATTTAAAGGACTACCGCCAAAAGCACTTATAGCGACATTTTTTCATAGCTCGTCACCATAAGTGACTTTGGTGATGACATTTTAAGGTCCATCGTGCATGACAATCACTGTAGCCCCTTTTTCTTGTAGTGTCTTTTTGTCATTGTAATATCGTGAAGGACAAAACATACTTACCAATAAAACCACTCATTTTAATGGATCCACTATTCCTGGTAAAGAGAATCAGTGAGCCAAATGGGGCTCAAAGAGAGGGATGTGTAGTCCTCTCATCTTGCATGGGAAATCTTAATGATAAAAAATGAGATTGATATCTCTAAAAAATAAAAAAATAAATTGCTTCTAGAAATGAATGCTCAACAATGGAGGAAAACACCCATTAAGAACAAAAATGTAGCGAACAATAAAACCTTAATTTTTTTTTAGAAACTCTCTAAATTGGACATAGTTTATCTAAGAGATTGAATAGGCATCCAATGGAGGAGGATAACTAGCAATTAATGCTTCTATTAGATTGCTGAATCTATTCAATCTATTGAATGCAACAATAACACATTTCTAACACCATATCAATTTCACATTCATTCCCATTCATTATTGGCAACCATTATTTACATAGAAGAGGTCTCAAACTACAAAGGAACTAATGTTGATAAACTTACACACAAACCATAAACAAATCCCATGAAGACATTATTTATCCTAAAAACCCAAATGGGAAAACCAACATTCAATGGATTCATCTTGGCTCTTTATTTCTTGGCAATGAGTAGGTTACAACACCCTCTAGCTCTCTCGTTCAACCATATTTCTACTCATGGGACTTGGAGAGCATAATACCCATTCTTAGCAAAGGAAATCCTTTCTCTTCATTGGGAAAAAGTAAATAGGAGGATGGCTCCACTAAGGAAGAGATGGAAGTCCAAGCATCCATGACCCTTCAAGTTCCTCCAAGCCCATGAGATTTCTCTCTTGTATTTTTTTCTTTTCCCTTTTGCTATCACTTTTTTAGGGGAAATTACATATTTGGCTATTTTTAAATACATATTTTCCTCATGTGACATATTATTTTCAAATGCATAAAATGTTTACATTCTTACATTCCACATTAATCCCTAGGATGGTGTCTCGATGCAAGGGTAGACAGCATTCATGACGCCATGGTGCTCTTCATACCACTACTCTATCCTTCGTGCCTCATCCATTATATTTGAACCTTACCGATGTCACATCGATGTTGATCTTTGTAAAACCTGTACTTGAAGCTATTGTTTTTTTTCGATCCAATTTTGGATAAGAACATCGCAAATTTGATATAAACCTTCATCGTCACAATGCAACATAACCATTTAGGAATGCAACAATCCCATGCAAACATCACTATATATGATAACCATTTAGGGACATAATAATGAAACATATACATTGTGAAACATCAAAATTGAACAAAACACTTGCCTAATTTTCCAATGTAATATAATAATTAAGGAATATAGTAATTTGACATAAGTCAATGAAGCTAAACATCACAATGTGGCAAAATTATTGGGGAACGTTGAAATTCACTAAAACCCTTAAGTAATGTCAAATGTGATGTAACCCTTAATAGACATTTGAATACAGCATAAACATTAAGGAATGTATTAGCTTGACATAAGCCAATGAAGTTGAACATTGTAATGCAACATAACCATATCCAACCATAGAAAACCATTGTCAATTGTAGCCAACGTGGTCAACCAAAGTCAATCATACTATACCAAATTTAATCATCTTCAACAATAGTTAAACATAGTCAACCAAATTCAACCATTGTCAACCATATTCCATAGTAGTCAACCATAATAAAATATAATTAACCAAGATGATTGTTGCAATGCTACAGAACCACTAATGAACACATCAATCCAACATATCCCTTCACAAGCATCACTATGTCATTTAACTTCTAAAATAGATTGCAATTTAAGATTAGTCCACTAATTGTAGTGTGACGTATTGATCAAGGAATGCATCAATTCCACAAAGTTTTACTAAATATGAATATCACAATACATCATCACCATTAAAGAACATCGCAATGGAACATAAAACTTAAGGGATGCAGAAAAGCAACATAGCCCTTCATGAATGATGTAAATTGACCTAACCATTGAGGAATGTAGTAACATGACAAAATGTCACAACATGACAAAACTATTGGGGAATGTCACAGTTCAACATAACCTTTAAGGAACCTTCAATTCAACATAATCCTTGATGGACATCACAATGTGACATAAACATTGAGGAATGTAGTAATTTGACATAAATAAACCAAGATGAACGTTACTGTGTAACATAACTATAGTCAACCATAGCCAACATGGTTAACGATGATCAACCCAAGTCATCATAACCAACCAAATTCAACCATGGTCAACGATAGTAAAATATAGTCAACTATGTTCAACAATAGTTACCATGTCCACCCAAAGATAACCATGGTTAAAAAATTCAACCATAATAAAACATGGGCAACCATGCCATCCATAAGCAATCATTGCCGACCATGCTTAAAACCATAGTCGACCATGGTCAATCATGTTTAACCATGTTCACCCATAGTTAACCATAGTCAAATATAGTCTAATAGAGTCTTCCCTTGTCAACCAAAGTCAACCATGGTTAACCATAAATAGACATGGTCAAGCATGGTCCACCATGGTCAACCATTATCATCCATAGTTAATCATTATTAGCCATGGTTAAACATGGTCAAGAATAGCCAAACATGTTTAACAATAGTTAAACATGGACAACCACAGTTAACCATATCCAAACCATCGTCAACCATGCTCAACCATAGTCAAATATGGTCAAATATAGCTAAACAAAGTTCACTATAGTCAATCATGGTTAATGATAATCAAACATGGTCAATAATGGTCTCAACCAAAGTCAAGCATCATCGAATCACCCACCATGGTGAACCATAGTTAAACATGGTAAAGCATTCTAAATCATAGTCAACCATGGCCAATCATATTCAATTAAATCAACCATGATTAGTTCAATGTTCACTATAGTCAACCATAGTCAAAGATAGTCAATAATCAATCAGCCATAGTTACACATAATCAACCATTCTCAAACATGATCACCATACTCCACCATAGTTAATCAAAGCTAACAATGGTGAAACAACCCCAATCACAGACCATAAAAATTTTAATTTAATGTTATTGATATAGATAGAATATTGACAAATATAGTTGTGGTAGAACAAACTCTAAAAATCTATGAGAGAAGCATGTAGAAATAAATATTAGTACAAAAAACATCTATTATTACATTGAAAGTTTCTTAAGTCATTGGCTTTCTCTCAAGAATCGTGCTCTTGCAAAATAAGAAAAGAACTATTCAGCTTCAAGGTTTCTGGGTAGACACTGCAACGTGCTGGTCTTATTTGCAAGTAACTCCGTGCTTATGCTATGTTTATGCCGACCCACTCCTCACAAGACCCCTTCAATACCTACGAGCGCAAGAGAGAGAGGTAGTCAAATATGAAAGCTTGTAACTCTCATTGGTTTGATGGCTTTTTATCGTCTATCCCAAAGTCTCCCAAAGTCAGAATATCTCTATTTTAGGGTTCTCTCTTTTGCCACCACGAAGTGTTTATAAACCAGGCAGTGTGACAACTATGTGAAGTAGAAGACTTCTTAGACAGCAATGTTTGTTTGCACTCGGAAGATAACGTAGGTAGGGAAAAAACGTAGAACTTGAGGACGCACTCGCACCGAACGCAAGCAATTAGGTTTTGTTGCTACTTATGGAATGGCGAAGCATGGGGGGGTTGAATCCGGGCAAAAGATCATATGCGTCCATCGGATTGCAGAATATGAGTTTAAGATGTTGAGAACGTGAGTTTAAGATGCCGAAAGGTCTTTAGTTCCAATATTCAAGATTTGCGCTCATTAGTGCGCTGAATTCTAATTTCTAAATTTGAGTACTTTTAAGAATCCAGGATTTAGTCTGGAACGAATAATTATTGATGAAATTGTAAAATTATTGAAATAACAAATTGACTTTGGTTGAGACCATTATTGACCATTACTCAAGATCTCCTCCGACCAGGGTTGGAATTTCAAATGGTGGACACCCGTCAAAATCAAAATCTGAAACGTTTTCTTCTGTATTCTAAGCTAAATTTTGACGGTTTGGGTAAAATCTTAGTTGTATTTGAAGGGTAAATTGACTCATGACAGGGATTTACTGGTCAAATTCCATCCCTGCTGCTCCGACCACAAAAACATGAATATATGTAAGTAGCTAAACAGAAGGCCGAGACCTATTTGCCCGACGATTTGCACTGATCAGACGACCGGCGGCCTCGGACGTGACCAGTCACGCACCCGGTTGTTTGATCGTCGGTTCAAAAGTTTACTTCAAAAAGAAGGCTCATATCTCACATCTCTCATAATTAAGTAGTGAGCAAAACAAAGCAATGATTGTTGTTGTTCGCTCATTACTGATCATTAAATCTTGAAATCCAACAACCAAAAACAAGCTTACAACAACAATCAATACTTTAAAGCAAACTAATCAATCTCCCGAGTCCCATTCTACATGCCTGAGTGTCGCCTCCTTCAATGCGCTGTGGATATGTTTCTTGAATCGAGAAGATCGTAAGGGTGTCGCTTCGTTCAATGCGCTTTGGATAGTTTCTTGAATAGAGAAGATCGTGATTCGTAAGGGAACTCAGTCAATTTGACCTGAAAGCTTAGATTTAACTTAAAAAATTAATAATAAATAATCGTTTCGATATCTTCGGAGATAAGGATTGATTTTTTTTCTGTTAGACACCATTGACCCAATAACTTCGGCCGCAAGGAATTCTCTTCCAAATGTTTTTGGATCAAGTAATGACTTTGAATGAATGATAATAGTAAGAATATTCCAACGTTGACAATATATCCAATAATAAAATAAATAAATTGTCCGGCGCATGGGGTCATGCGTGGCCGTTCACCGTCCGGCCGATGTCTGACACAGTAACCCACACCTTTAGCATAAAAACTTAGCGGAAAAGGCAATGCATTGGACAACCAGAAAAGATTACTCGCGTTTGATGATCACTGTATCCAATTTCAATTTCACAATGTCCTCCTGCTTTAGAGCAAGCGCCCTAAAGTCACGGAAAACCGGTGATTCTTCAGCTATGAACCCCAATAGCAAACATAAATCGCACGAGAGTCTTCCATCTCAAGCGAATTTTCTCATTTCGCAGGGTAGCTTACAGCTGTCTGAACAGTACAGTATAAGGTCTACAACAAGCTTGCAATCAGAATTACATATTTCTTACAGGCTAAGCATCCAATCACAGTCGAGTGTTTGTTCACTGAGCAGCATATCCTCGCTATGAAGTTATAGATAGATACGGTTAAAAATAGATAGATACGTTATATGAAGTTATATATAAAAATAGATAGATAGATAGATAAAAAATATGAAATTATTGATAGATAGATAAACATATGAAGTTATATGAAGTTATAGATAGATAGATGGGTTAATGATATAAGTTTTTTTTTATTAGACGAAAAAGGCATTCCTTGATATTCAAATGAATCAAAGGTAATGTGTTACATCATTTAGTCAGCAGGACCATTCATAAGCATCCAACCACAATAAAAGAAGAAATATCATCAAAATAAAAAAGAGCATGGAGATAGGGCTGAGCCAGCTTTTGTCCCCATCTGGGCTTGATGTAACGGAGGAATGACCTCTCATAAAAAATCTGCAAGTACGGTCAGCCATATATGTCTCAAAAAAGATAATAAGATCCTTGAGTCATTCTCCTCAAGACAGGCTTGAGTCCTCTCAAAATCCAGGGATAAGCTCAATGAACCAAAATCTATATAAGGATAGCATCTTGAAGGAGCTAACTACATCAAACGATAGTCCTTAGTCAGGATCAGAGCTGATACTCAAAACCACTGAAGATAAACTTCTCTAAAAATGTCACCTTTACAATATTCCATAAAAGAAAGATGACTAAGAGCCATAAACAACCCATCCTTGGATAATGAATCATCCCTCATATTATATTCCCTATAAACATGGCTGAAATACACTGAAGTGAATGAAGAGATCAGTTTTTTGGTGTTGTTGCACCAAGCCTCTAGGTTCACAATAGAAAGAGTGGATTCATCCTTTGCCCAATTTATAATCACAGAGGAGTCGCCAAAGATATGTAGATATGGAAATCCAATATCTTTGGCAATGGAAAGTAAAGCCCAAAGTGCCAAAAGCTCGACTCTTGTATTAGTGTTGCTACCGCAACCTAATTTCATTTCAATGAAGTGTTGTTCATTTATCCAAATACATAACCCTGCACCACCTTTTGAGTCTGCTGCACCTTCATCAAAAAAAGCCATTGGAAATTGTTTTGGTGGAGGATCCCCTATATTCCTGGCCTTAGATCTTTTTGCTTGAGGTACTGGGTAAGTTAAATTTTTAGATATAATCTTATGACAGAGATAGGGGATATTTGGCTCTTTGCTTTCAAATGTGTAGCTGTTTCTAGTCTTCCATAGGTGTCAGATGAACCAGAAAGGAAAATACGAGGACATCCTATCATTTTCCAGCCAATTGATGATGTTTCCCATAAGGGTTGGCATAGACCAGTCTACCCGAACGTCAGTCAAATTTCCCAAGTGAACCAGTACCTCGTGAGCAAAGGGACAGTTAACAAACAGATGGTCAATAGATTCAACTTCCTCCTTACAAAGGCACCACCTCTTTGGACCGAGCCAACCCCTATTGCAGAGAATATCCCAAGTATTTATTTTGCAAAAGAAAACCAACGAAGTAAAGCACTTCAGCTTTTGAGGGATGTTGAAATTCCATATCTGTGAGATGACATAGTTAGAAGGAGGGGACAAAAGATCTGATATCATAAGCTCATAAGATTTTTTTGCAGAAACCATGCCCAAAACCTTATCATATAGCCAGAGAAGAGAATCCTCTGATTCCCCAATTCTAATCCCACCGTGAGAGAGACCTTTAACATAAGATTTCCACTATTCAGCCCATTCGCCTCCCAGGTCCAGATCATGTGCTGATAACCATCCATTATAACCAACAACGAGACCATCCAGTTTCTATGCCTAGGCCAAGCACGATATCCCATAGTCAGCCAGATATTATCTGAGATCCATCGAGAGAATATATGAGGTTTCCATACCCGCGATAGGATCCACACCAAGGCGAATTTTGAGTCCATCACCCACCTTCTAGCACAACTTACACGTAATCCATTCCATAATTCTAATAAACCCATTCCAGAAAAATGGAGTGTCTTTCACTGTGAAATTCCTAGCACGAATCCATTCCTCCAAGGGTATGTCCTTTAGATATTTATGAGCAATTATTGGGCTCCAGATACCATTACCCTTTAATACCTTCCACAAACTCTTCAGCCAAAGGGAGATGCCGAAACATTCAAGGTTCTTTATGTCCCATCCTCCAAATTCAACAGGAACATCTAAATAGATTTGCAGTTTACCAAATGAAAATGATGATTACCATTTGATTTTCCCCAGAGGAAGTTAAAAGTTAATAGTCTCAAGGCATTAAGAATAGAGCTGGGGAATCTTGCCAAAGCAAACCAGTACACACCAATCCCTGTAAGAACATATTTGATGAGAATTAAATGGCCTCCCAGAGAGAGCAATCTGAAATTCCAACTGTTTATCTTCTTTTCAAACATCTCCACCATCCATTAGCAGCCTGAAACCTGATATCCCAACGGTTTTAATCTATATCCCAGGTATTTAAACCCAGTGTCGAAAGGGGCCATGTTGTCCGGGAGAATCTGAGCAATTTTCCTCCTAATCTCTTCATCCACATTATGATACAAAAAGGAGGATTTTTCCATACTTACAGTCATACCGATAGCTGAATAGAATGAGTTCAGTACTTCTTTGAATGCCCCCCATTCTTGGACAATTCCCAATGCAAACAGAATTACACCATCAACAAAAAGTAAGTGAGTTAATGACAGGCTCGGAGAGAACTGGAAGCCTTTTATGAGTCCTTTCTATTGTGCATCAATAATGAGTCTACTCAGGCTCTCAATAATCAAGATGAATAAAAGTGGTGAAAGGGGACAACCCTGCCGAATACCCCTTGTGGCAGGGAAAAAATCCAATGGTGTTCCATTAATTAAAACAACAAAACAAGAGTTTGTGACACATCCCATTATCCAGTTAACACCAATTAGAGGGATGCCTATCTGAAGGAGCACGAGTCTCAGAAGGGTCCAATTGACTCTATCAAAGGATTTGACTAAGTCCAACTTCAGTACAAGGACACTAGAGTTTTTGGCTTTGATGGAGTGTAGAACTTCCTAGGTAATGCCAACGGGTTCAGTGATTTGACGGTCCTTTAAAAAGCCAAATTGTTGAGAGGAGATAGCCTTGTTTAGTATAGGCTTGAGGCAGGTCACGACAATTTTAGAAATGACCTTGTAGATAAGGTTACATAGGGAAATAGGTCGAAAGTCTGCAAAAGTAGAGGGATTTTTACACTTAGGCATCGGGGTCAAAAAATTAGAGTTTACAGAGCCTGGGACACACCCCTCAATTCTTGCTTGTTCTACTGTAGAGGTGAGCTCCTCACCAATCAGGTCAAAAAAATCCAAGAAAAACTCAATCGGCCAACCATCTAGCCCAAGACTTTTGTCTTTCTTAAACCCCTTCAAAAATGCTTCAACTTCTTGAATAGTTATGGGCTCTAGGAAACAGTTAACCTCTTCATCCTGAGTAAAGGTCGAAAACATCCTAATTACCCTTAGTTGATCAACAATATTTGTAGACCCATCATCTATGAAAACTTCACTAAAGTGATTTTTCCCCATCTTCTTTAGGGCTGCATCCTCAGATGCTAGGTTACCATTTATATCTTTGAGGGACCAGATAGCATTAGAGTTCCTTCTTGCTGAAGCATAAGCATGAAAGAATTTACAGTTGGCATCCCCTTCTTTTATCCAAAGGACTCTGCTTTTAAGTCTTTGGGTTGTCACCTCATGTGCCAAGATATTTCCTTTTTTCTCATGAAGTTCTTTCGGTCTACTAGCCTCAAAAGCTGACAAAATCCCTGAGTCCTTTGTTAGGAGGTGTGCGATCTCTTCATTTAAGTCCAGTAGCAGTTGTTTCCTATCCCAGTTTTTCTTCCTTTCACAGCCTTTAACCAAAATTTTGAGACGTTTTAACTTCCCCAAGAGAGAATCCAAGGGATTGGTAGGTCCTATATCCAAGGGAGCCTTCCAGGATGACTCAACCAGAGGGGTGAATTCATCTTCCAAGAGCCATGCTTTATTAAAGTTGAAGGGGTAACATTGCAGTACAAGTATTTGACCCCACTCCAGACAAATGGGGTAATGGTCTGACACATCAGCAGGAGTAGCCCAAGACCTGAAGTAGGCTAGATTGGGAAGAAGAAGGGATGAAGATAAGAAGCGATCCAGTCTTTTACTGATACCTTCCTCCCAGCACAACCATTCCTCCAAGTAGGGCCAGGAAAGTTCAAGCAGAGATCAACTAAATTATTGCTAGAGATCAGATGGGAGAAGTAGGAAGTTAAGGGATCAATTCTATCTTTTTGACCCCATATTTTAGAGGAGGATAATGTAAAATTTAGGTCCCCAGTCAGGAGCAAATTAGGCAAGGCAAGAAGGCCTCCCATCTAAACATTATCCCAAAAAATAGTTCTCTGAGAATAAGGACCATAGTAGTTAAAGATAGTAAGACTTTTCGAGAGTCCTTTAATGCTGGCTTTGAGAATGATGCTTGCAAAGGATGAGAAATATTTACAACATACAAGGAGAGGGTTCCAACCAGCAAGGAGACCCCCAAAGAGCACAAAGGCATCAAAAACACAAAACTCCCATCCCGATTTGAATCTGGAGAACAGGAAAAGGGATTGGTAGGTGGTACACATAGTCTCTTGCAGTAAAATCATGTCAGGGTTTAAGTCAGAGAACAGAGAGCTGAGGGATTTTTGTTTGGAAATCCCTCCAAAACCCCTGATATTCATGGATAAAATATTCATGGGTAACCTATCACTTCAGGTGAACTTTCTCTAAGGACCTGTGATGAGGAGAGAGAGGATCGGGGCTGTCTTGCAGCATTATTTAACCTAGTAGAGATAGAAGTGTAAGACCCCAAAATGCCCCCCAACTCAGATGGGGACTCAGTAGGGTTCTTCTTATCTTTGTGAATCGTTACATTTTTATAACGAATGGACTCCAAAGGGAGAGTAGAAGGTGAGATAGGTTCTTTATCAGAGAAGATGGAGAGGGAATTAAGGAGAGAGGGATCCAGGAAAGCAGGTTCATCTGTGGGACTAGAATCCTGTAAGTTTGGTGAAAGACTCAAGATAAGTGAGGTATTAGGAGGGGTGGTTGATGAGGTAGGGAGGGTGGGAAAATGTTCCAGTGTGAAGGGAGGTGGTCCCATCATAGGCAAGGAATCAGGCAGGGGATGAGGGAGAGGCAAGGGATTTGGAGAGACTGAAGCTAATGGACGAGAGAGTAGAGCACAAACTTCAATATTCTCAATGTGATTTAGTTCACCCTTAGACAGATCTTCATAGGAGGTGGGGGAGGAGGACACATATATAGATTCAGGTATGGGTTCTGAGGGCTCTCCAGGGGAAGAGAAGCCTTCATGGAAAGGTTAATCATAACCAGAACTAAGGTCAAAACCTTTTTCAGCCATACAACCACTACATAGAAGAGTACAAGAACTTCGTAAATGACCGGTCTCATGATAGTAATTACAATGGAAAGGCATGTTTAGGTAGTCGAGTTTATGGGTAATGACCCTGCTTCCACATACAATGTCAACTTCAGGGAGAAGACCCTTTGAAATATCTAGTTCGACCAGTATCTTCACAACCCTTTTGTCAAAGATAGAGTGAAAATCCTTTTCCAAGGCCACAAACCGCCCAATGGATTTTGATAACCCTGTAAGAATATCTTTATTCCACAGGGGAAAGGGTAGGGCTGAAAGAAGCACCCAAAGGTGGCGGATAACGGCTCTTTATTTGAGGGGGTCAAATCCCGAATTCCAACGGTGAAGAACCAAGGATCCCTACTGAATGGTCCACAGAGTCTCTAGGATACGGGTGGCATCAATTTCTTTAATGAATACAATGACCAGCCAGTTATTTGCTAGGAGGATAATAGTGGGCACATAGTTTATGATGGGTTTCCAGTGGGAAGTTTCCCACAACACCCATTCTTCCTTATTCATCAAATCATACTCCAATATCCCAATGAGGGCTATGTGATGGAGGGTTTCTACCCTGCCAACGAAAATATCATGCCCCAACACAAACCTGTGTTTCTCCTCCAGTGCCTTGAGGGCCTTTTCCTTTCGGCAAGCACGAACCGAGAGAATAAAGCGGGAGAACTTGGAACCTACACCACCCATCAATGGTGCATTAGGGTTTCCAAGGTTCGACATTACAAAAAACCCCCAACAGGACAACCCGAGAGAAAGTTCGGCCACTCAATCAAAAGATAAAACAAGGGTTCAATACAGATCATGGGAGACCCTACCAGAGCCTAGCCCAGGTTAGGTAAGCCATAGTAAAGTAAATACATCCACAACAGAGGAAGACACCCAAGCAACGGATACCAGGAAAGCATAGCAGACTAGAAAAAGAGAAGGTAAATGATAAACCTGAGCTAGCTAAGGACAAAGAGTCCCGCCAAAACACGCCTGACAGAGCTTAAATAGGTTCCCAATTTTTTGCACATGGTTGGTACTAACTCTTAGGGTAGAGAGTGAAATCCATGTGGGGTGGAAGGTATATAAAAATACCTATAATCTCTACGTAGAGGACCTTAAACCAACCCCAAGACCCGGTACAATAAACAATAATTAAACAGCAAGGTCGGAGAGAACAATGTCGGAGAATACTTGGTCACCACAGAACCCATGAATCTGACCAACGATGCCAAAGTCAATCAGAAAGCTCAAGGCCTATCAAATCCGCATGCAAACCAAATGATGAGCTCCCCAACGCTGACCGTGAGAGACACTAACGAACAATTTGAGGTGACAATCCAATTTTCATTCCACAAAAGGTTGCTAGGAGCCGCATAAAAACAGGATAACAATTCATTCATGAAGAAAGGCCTCTAGGGTGGTAGCCAGTCCAAGGAAAACTGGTCACGAATAGCAGCAACCGTGAATCAAGACACTAAAAAACCTTTTACAAGTATCCAAAAAAAACCCACAGAGAAGACACAAGGCATAGTAACAGTGCTGAGAACTGGGCGTGATCGTCAACTAGGAAGTAAGGAAACCCTAGAGATACAGTGAAACCCTCCCTCACTCCTGGAGGTGGGACATGCTTTCATGGTCTAATGATATGAAGTTATAGATAGATATGTTAAAAATAAAAAAGGCTTATATTTCTTATTAACAAGTTACTCAAAGTATATCTTACTAAACTCAAGAATGGAACCAACCCATAGGAGAAGAACTAGAGGCAAGAGAAATTGAAAAGTCAAAGCAACATGTAGAAGTGGTTGATGTGGATGTTATGGATAGAGACTCCCCTAACAAGCTGATTGATAAAGATAGTAAAATAAAAGAGCTAAAAAGTGATGTCCAACGGGGAGAGGAAAGAATAGTGGAGTTGGAAGGGTAAATCTCAAAGAAAGAAGATGAAATCTATAATCTCAAGAAAGAAAGGGATGATCTTAAGAGTCAAATAGCCAAGATGGAGATGCATATAGAAGGAAATTCACTAATCAAAGGACAAGCAAATATTTATGGGAAAAGGTATCTCAATTGATAATGGATAAATGGGATGGATTTGTAGTTATAGAATTTGAGACATGTAAGACCATCAAGGATGAAACAAAGAGAGTAGAAACAGAATTAGGGAAGATTCCAAAGTTGTCCGAGAAAGTAATATATTACTTAAATAGTAGGAGTAAGAGTCAGTTGGAACAAGTGCATATATCAAGCAAGAATGCAATCATAAAAGTGTTCAACCAAGTGATTTTCAAGGAAGCTCCCATGAAAAGAGAAAATATTAGCTTACATATGTTGAATAATTATATAAGCAATTTCAGGAGCATGTTTGAGAAAGAAATCAAGTTAGGACTACCCCATCCATGGGATCATGGATGGAAATGGGTAAGTGTTTACTAAAGAAGAATTTAAATAAAGGATAACTTATAAGAGGAATGAATCACCTTCCACCAAGAATTTAGAAGGTGTAATTTCGGGAGAACGGCTAATTGAAAATCTCAAGCCACACTTCCAAATGTGGATGAATTTGAAGAGATTATTCCAAGGATATGGATCCAATTTGTTATAATAACAATACAGATTGATAAATTTCATTCGATTCTATGAAAGTTCATAGATTTCCAATAGGGAAGCAGTAGAAAACAATGACAAGGTACTCTAAATTAGTTGCACCTGAATTTCCAGAAAATCCAAGAAAAACCTCAAGTACACTAGTTATTAGATCAGGGAGTCCATAGTATCAAACAATGTGAGCACAACTCATGAGTTATCCATCACCAATATCTTTCAAGCCTCTAGCAGGGAAAATGAATATACTTATGGTTCCACGTACACATCTAATGAAAACTCTTGCAACTAAACAAACAGCTCCAACTCGAATATATATGAGAGGACATATGTCTCCATCCAAAGGAAGAAAGAAAAGTGTGCGAAGGAGTCAGTAAAAAAGTTAAATGTAAAATTTTAATTTTTGCATAAGAATAATAAGGTGAAAGTCTGTTACAAGTCACTTTAGGTGTTGATGTGATTGTAACTTCGGAATATATTCACTTATATTTCTTATGTATTGTACCCCGATGTTTATTCCGGGATGTGTCTGTAATTTATTTGACTCATGTCATGCACTGATGTTCCTATTAGGAGGTTCCATAATGTAAATAAGTTATGTCAATTCATTGTGGGTAACCCTCCTATTAATCAAGGGTTAAAGTCCCCGCAGTTCCGGGGCACTAGGGTTATTAGACTCTCCTAGAGAAGTCGGCCCTAGTTGGTTATTGTCAAGTCAAAAATTAGTATAAATAGAGAGTGAGTCTCTCTATTTATCACACACTCACTCACACTCAGTTGTAGTGCATAGCTGAGGAAGAAGAAGTCACTGGGGCTAGGAAGAAAGAGGCTACTACTGTCGAGAGATCATCTTATTGTTTTGGGGTTTTACTTTTGGTTTTGATTCTATCTCTGAGGAAGTTGCGGGGTTTTCTCTGTTTATGGTTTCCCCAAGGAAAAACATTGTGTTCATTGTCTCTTGTGTTTGATTGCTGTGCTTGTTATTCTCTCAGTTAAAGATCCTAATATAATGCTAGCTTAATGTTAAAAATCTAACATTAGGCTCAACCAAATTCAATTATATTTTGAAGGCTATATATTGTAGTACAATCCGTGAGCTCGAGGATGGAAATTTTAGATTCATAAGTATTCTGTCTTTATTGTTGACTCGGATGAAAACTTTTTCCCTATAATATTTTTTTCAAAGACTTTAAAGATATTGAATAACACATAGAGTTCTTTCTCTATTTTTTTCCACTGTAATATTGTTCCATTGTGTATGATAGGGTTGATCATGAGATGATCAATAAAAGTTGCATGAGGAAATTTGGTTCCAATTTAGTATCAATGATGCTATATTGTGATTAAATGTTGATTGTTATGTTAGAGATTCAACGTCTTATTTACTTCTGTTGTAATCTTTAAATCTTTTATGTCGATATACCAGTGTATATGGAGTTATTCCACCAGTGTTGTAACCATGAATGTCTTGTTGCTAAAAAATTCACAAAAATCCTCATGTAAAGCCTTTATTTCTATAAATAAGTACTGTATTTTGTCTCTTATAGTTCAATACTTTTGTCTCAATTTAGGAAATTCTCCTATCATAGCTTCTTAAATTCGTAATTTCACTTCCTCTATTAAATATACCTTCATTTCCTTATTGTTTTTTTGTGCTTTCATAGAATTCCTATAAAATTCACCTTTTACATCAAAAAATTTGTTCATAAACTAGTTAATTACCCAAAGAACTCAAATAATGATTCAAATTCAAGTAAATTTCAAGATATAGCTTTAGTATTTCTAAAAGTTGAGCATGGTATATTTTCAACCTAGTCTATATTTGGGAACTAGCAGACACATGTTGTTTTGGTTTGGACTAAATATAATGAAATAAATGTAGGACATTATGAAACATACATGAATGTTCTAATGTACTATGGAATAAAAGAGGATTTTATGAGTTATGGACTATGGACATGATTCAAGATCACCACACATGATTCAAGGTGGGGTATGGGAGATAGCTATATGGAACCAATTTCCCACTAATTAGAGACCAAGATAAGGTATGACAAAAGATTGTACAAAACTCAATATCTTAATGTGTGTGCTATTGTACTCTAATATGTGTAGAGTGGTATCTTGAAAAGGGATTTTGTGATGATATTTAAACAACTATCACCAAAAGTACTTATGGAAACATTTTTTTCATATCCTGTCACCATAAATAACTTTGATTATTGTCGTTTAAGGTATGTCACAGGAGTGGCCATCACCAAAAGGGATTAGGTGACAGGATTTAAAGAACTGACACCAAAATCATTTTCATTGATGAGTTTATATAGCCTATTACCATAAGTAGCTTCAATGACATTTGTTTGAGGTTCGTCATATGCAAGATAATCACTAAAAATATATTTGGTGACATGATTTAAATAAATGTCACCAAAAGCACTTATAGCGACATATTTTTATTCCTCGTCACCATAAGTGACTTTGGTGATGACCTTTCAAGGTATATCACATGCATGATCGTCGCCATAGCCCATTTTTCTTGTAGTGTGTTGTTTTCATTGTAATAATGTGAAGGACAAAACATACTTATCAATAAACCCACTAATTTCAATGGATCATGTTGGAGGAGCTAGTCGATAAGCCGACTAAGTTGATTGGCTGACTAATTAGAGATTAGGTTGGATGCATAAGGTCGTGCCGGTTGACCGAACCGACAGGTAGTTATATGTAACTGTTTTTAAATCATATAATTAGGCTGTTGAGCTAGATGAGAAATTGGTTCAGTTCTATGTTTGTATGGACCCTTATAATATAATATAATCTGTTGTTCTACACCTACATTCTTATCTCTTGTCTCTATTATGTCTGTATGCTTTAATGTGTATTAGTGGTAACCCTTTGTGATCCGTGAGACTACAACATTGGTTCCATTGCCGGTAGTACATATCTGAGATGAATATAAGAAGATGATACCAGAATAGGAGATTAAGAACTGGTGGGAGCGTAAAATAAAAAATATTTTGTAGAATTACGCGCGGAGAAACAGATTAATGAATGCTCACGCAAAGGAAAGATTCTTCACTGAAACTCATGAGAAGTTCATAGAATCGGTACCCCATATTTTGAAAAAAATTCTGGATGAAAAAGCCAGAAGCGACTAAGGACCAACAGCTGCTAGAGAAACTGATTTGAGGGGGAAGAACAAACCTGTCGGAGTGGTTTGAAAAGATCACCGACGAATTCTGTGAGGAGCAAGATATAGAATAAATAAATTTAGTAGAAACCATTCAAAAGAAATTCTATACAGACCTTACCGAGCAGTTCCCATTCTCCTTACTGACCCTAATGCTAAAATTCCTGATAGAAAAAGGAGTAGGTCATATTGTCGAACCTCGTTCATCACTGCATGAACGGCCACCAAATTTTAACTGGGAAAAGAAACAGAGGAAGTGGGAGAAATTCATTGCCGAAAGGGACTGGGAATATTTCCTAAGCAAGTAAACAGAACTATCTGATCTTTCTAAACCATTGGGTAGGCCATGGGGGGGTAGTTGATATGTCGAGGTAAAGTGAAGAGGATTCTAGTCGACTAAAAAGGAGATACCATCACTAGCGATGAAAAGTCAACCTAAAAAGGAAATCAAATGGACAGTGACACACAAAGGTATGGCGGATTTACAGAGAATAGAGAGAGAGAAGAGGCTGAAAAGAAGGGAAGAAAGAAGAGAAAGGGCTATAGAACTGTAAAGAGGAATGAGTACTAGGGGCACAAACCAAGAAAGAAATCCACCAGAGTCAGGTCATGACCCACAGGAAGAAGGCGTGGATGAGGCATCACCCATGGAAGAATATTTGTTGATAGAGCAGTGAGAAGCTCTCCAAATATAATTTCCCCAAGAGATAAGACCTCTGTCTCCAACGAATTCGAGTACTAGGATACAAGTCGTTGTCGAAGAATACCTAAGACTAAGAGCTGTTGAGTTTGGTATATGGAGCTGACTAGACGACGAAGTAAATGATGATAATCATCTAGTGATCCATCGACCAGAGGAAGTGAATTGGGTCACGCTTCAGGCATACCCTTCCAACCGAGGTATCCACTTACTTTACCTGACACAACTTTGGAGAATACATAACAGACAATCATGCAGACAAATAATTGCAGTTGGACATCTACAGGAGAAGTTGACCCCAACCGGCTGCTTGTTAGAGAAGAAATGACAAACAAAACAACTAACGGGAATGAAAGTTCAATCGACAATAGCTCTACACAAATACACAAGAAAAACATCCCACTACCCCCACCACTACCACCCCCACCAACGCCACCTCCTGGACGAGATAGCAACAGTGAATTCGACATGGGTCACGGATCAATTCATATCCCTCTATACGAGGGCAATGAAGATCCTAGATGACATTGGTTCATCTGTGAGTCAACATTGGAGGCAAATCAGGTTACTACTGAATATCAAAAGATGGCACAATTCGCTGGTGCCTTGAGGAAAAGAGCTCTAACGTGGTACATGACCTTTACTGAGAGAACCCCTCAAGCATCTAAAGTAGAAATTAAAGTTCAATTCTTGTCTTTCTTTAAAACCCCAGATGCAAAACATTTGGCAGCTAAAAATTTGAAAACAACATCGCAAAAGCCAACAGAATCTTTCCGAGAGTACGGCAAACGTTGGAAAGACCTCCTCAGCCAACTGGATTATGTAATTGATGAAAAACTATTAATTTAGTGGTTCCTTGCAGGTCTATCATAGAAAATTTGGTGGCACATAAGCCTGGAGACATTTAAAACATATGAATATGCGCTTACTAAAGCTCTACAAGTGGTGATGGATGAAGATTTTCCAGCATATCCCACAGATACTAGATTGGAAGAACAGCTCGAAATCATGCAGAAATCATTGAAAGAGCTAAACCTTAAGAATCAGGATGTCTGGTGCACAAAATGCTCAATGGATAGACACACAAAAGATATCTGTCGACAAGACATCAGCTGACAGGACGTTTGTTGTGGTCAAAAAAAGTGCTTCTGTGACATATGCCAAGACCATGGAGAACACACAACAAAAGATTACCCGTTTAACATGAAGAATGGTAAATCATCTTGGTGTGCAATCTGTGAAGTTAAAATTCACACCATGGATAAATGTCACCTAAACTTATAGAATCCACAAAACTACCAAGAAGGTCTACTAGACAAACACAGTTGCGCAGAACAACGATAACAATCAACGAAGCAATGCTCAAAACGAACAAAATAATCAAAGATACGAAGGTCGTCGATATGAGCGCTAGTTCAACAACCATAGTGGAGGATATGGAGTTCGAGTACGATTCTCTGGGAATCATGAAAATTGACCACCTCGGTCCATCCAATGTTTCACATGCTACAAAGAAGGTCATCGATTTGCAGATTGCCCATACAAGGATAGAACCGATTCAAAATTTTGTACTAGTTGTGGAGTTGGGGATCACTCATTAGAGGATTGCCCTACTATGCTTGATAAAATAAATAAAAAGAAACATGTTAATGTCTTATCATGTGTTCAAAAACATGATGTAATCAATCCAAAGAATCTGCATATAGTAACCTGACAAGGGACAAAAATTGGGAGTGCTAATCCATGCATAAGCAAAATAAAAGAAAAGAATGATTATCCTAACCCAGCTAAACAAAAACAATTGTATAAAGACGCAATGAATGTATTTAAATAATTTGCTCGAAAAGAAGAAGTTGATGATAGTCAATGAAGCACAGTTAACGAATTAATACGTTTAGTACAAAATGATAAAGCGATATCTTAATTCATTGACTTACTGTATAATATGAAACACAACAATAATACAGAAAAACAAACAAAAAACATATGTAGTTTAAACCAGAAGGAAAAAAATGATGCCGATGTTAGGATTATTAATCCTCCCTTGTCCAAATTTGGTCATATGTCTAAATTGGGAGTTGTGTCTAAATTGGGAATCCATCCAATCTATTTATAGTCCTTAACACCATTGGGTCCACTTGACCTAATTGGGGCACATGTTTCAGTTACTAAAGTGTGGGGAACACTAATTGAGGCTCACTGCCACTTATTGCACTTGATTGCATAAGTTTAGGATCCTCCTAGATCAATCCATACAATTTAGGAAGCCACTGGGAGTGCCGAAACCAACCAAGGTCAGTTCACTTCAATTAATGACTAGTCAAGCTAAGTTAGGAGTCAGTTACATTCAGTTCTAGTACTCTACATTCAGTTAGCACTAGGTTTACTTGACTGAACACATGTGGGGCACATTTCTCACCTACCACTGTCAGTTAACCTTAGTCAACACTGAATGTAACACTTTAGTTGTGTTTTAGAGCTTCGATGAACTCCGGTTATGGTTTAGACAAGGTCAGTTAACCACTGAGTCCTCCGATAGTGATTTAGACAAGGTCTTGGTTACCTACAGTCAAGTAGAGTCTAATCAATTCGAACTTCCTCATGTGGATTAGAATTTATTGTGGCTATTAAATCCATTGTACTTCATTGTAATTATCTATCTAATTACTCTTTGATTAATGAAAAGCATTCATAGCTGCAAGCCATCTTTGCATTGTTTCATTCTTCAATAACTGAGTAAATTGTGTGATCTATCATGTGAGTTGTGTGTTTGTCCACAGATCTATGTTATCAATTTAATATGGTATCAGAGCCTTAGAGGACAAGGCACTTCTCCTCCTCAGATCTCCTACTGGATCATTTTTTTGTTTTGCAGGTACAACTTCGAATGGATTCATCAGTTCCTCTTCTCACCTGATCCTCAGACTATTTTGAATGGAAGGTGAAGATGTTTGTATTTATGAATAGACAAGATCTCTATTGGGTGTTTGATGGATTTGGTATAGAGTCTTTTGAGAGTGAGAATGACTGGCTAAATGCAAAGGATGCATCTTTTGAAATAATGAAACTGGATCTTTCTCCTAGCTTGCGCTACCTCAGTAGCTCTATTAAAGATCCACAGGAACTCTGGACAATATTGGACAAAACCTTTGGAATGATTGATGAGGATCATAATAGAACTTTTGAGAGCACATCCAACACCATAAGCATCCGTGATCCAAAAATATTAGCCTCCACTCTCTCTGATGAAGTTGTTCAAGATGAAGAAGAAGCAGACGCTTCTACACAGTCAAATTGAAGACAGTCTCCATGCAGTGACTCCTTCTCCTGATGCTCTGGAAGTTTATGAGATCTATGATATCTCATATTATCATATTGATGAAACAAAAGAAGACATTTGAATCTCTGATATTGAAGAAAAATTCTGCTACACTTCCATGCAAACATTCACCAGTGATTTTCCTTTAAATTCTGTGCCAAATTTACTAGTAATTGCTTCCGAAAGTGAAGAGAAATTTGATTTTTCTCCCTCTAATGTTGCTTCTGGTGTGAAAATATGTGATACCTTGGATATTTTGGAAGAAATATCATATTACCATTTTGATCCATTCACTCCCCATGATCTATATTTTCCAGCAAATTCCTGCAGGATTGCATGCACCAAAATTCAGAATTTTGAAGAAGAAGAAAGTTGTTCAACCACCATCTCGGTTAACCATTTATTTGAATATGATATTAAAATTATTGGATCTGATATGATCTTATTTAGATCTGATCTGATATTTCTTGGTTTAATATATCAAATTCTTAATCTTTCAGTACCACTTGTAGCTGTTCTCATCAACGGTGTGAAGAAACAAGTACCACAAGTCTCCTACAAAACTGCTGTTGGGGATTTGATTCCATTTCATAGTTTTGGATCTATTTTGAACCTATTTAGATATAATTTAATTTCTGATATAATATTATTTGGCTCATATTTTAAAATCCAAAATCCTTCAGTCATGCTTGTAGCTGCTCTCACCAATTCCAGTGTGAAAAATCAAGTACCGCACTTTCTCTTCAAAACTGCTGATGGGGATTTGGTGTTAGTTTCCTCATATGAGGTTGCTGATATTTTATTATGTGATTAATTATCTATTTCACAAGATATATCATACTATGTATCTCAATCATTCGCTCTCAACAGTCCCAATGCTTCTTTACCATTGATCACATGCTCATCTCCTCACAGAACTAGTAAAGAGGAAAATTTTCTGCATCCGCCTGGACACCTGCTCCTAACACTTGGGGATGTTCTTAACACTCATGGTTTGCTATTCATGGATGCAACATATCAGTTTCTTGAGTGTTCCTCACATTCTTTGAATTCTCAAGAACCTTTTTCTCACTTTTTAGTTGACTTCAGTTGCTCTACATGGGTCCAGTCTTCATCCAGCAGCTGTCTATATTTCTGATTTAGTTGAGCATATCATTCTTCTTCCAAAGAGGAATATTACTCCAGAAATAATGATGGAGAGGTTCACATTCTAGGCCCCAGGATACCTGTGCACAGAAGAACCAGATTGATCCTGATTCTACCTGCTTAATTAGAGGGGGGGATTTTTTCCCATGTGGTTTTTTCCCAGCACCTTGTTTTTGAGTAGTTACTTTACTTTACTTGATGTAATGGGTGACCTATGGTATTAGTTACCAGGGCCCATAGTTTGTCCAAGTTAGCATTCAAGGGGGGTTTTAGGATTATTAATCCTCCCTTGTCCAAATTTGGTCATATGTCTAAATTGGGAGTCATGTCTAAATCGGGAGTCCATCCAGTCTATTTATAGTCATTAACACCATTGGGTCCACTTGACCTAATTGGGGCACATGTTTCAGTTACTAAAGTGTGGGGAACACTAATTGAGGCTCACTACCACTTATTGCACTTGATTGCATAAGTTTAGGATCCTCCTAGATCAATCCCTACAATTTAGGAAGCCACTGGGAGTGCCGAAACCAACCAAGGTCAGTTCACTTCAGTTAATGACTAGTCAAGCTAAGTTAGGAGTCAGTTACATTCAGTTCTAGTCCTCTACATTCAGTTAGCACTAGGTTTACTTGAATGAACACATGTGGGGTGCATTTCTCACCTACTACTATTAGTTAACCTTAGTCAACACTGAATGTAACACTTTAGTTGTGTTTTAGAGCTCCGATGAACTCCGGTTATGGTTTAGACAAGGTCAGTTTACCACTGAGTCCTCCGATAGTGATTTAGACAAGGTCTTGGTTACCTACAGTCAAGTAGAGTCTAATCAATTTGAACTTCCTCATGTGGATTCGAATTGCTTGTGGCTATTAAATCCATTGTACTTCATTGTAATTATCTATCTAATTACTCTTTGATTAATGAAAAACATTCACAGCTGCAAGCCATCTTTGCACTGTTTCATTCTTCAATAACTGAGTAAATTGTGTGATCTATCATGTGAGTTGTGTGTTTGTCCACAGATCTATGTGCTCAATTTAATAGGCGACCCACTTGTTGACCTAGAAATTGAAGGATACCATGTTCGATAAGTTGTACTTGACTTCCGCTCACAAGTAAACATTATGACTCGTGACACTTGGGAACAATTAGGTAGACCTCAACTATATGAGTCAAGAATACACCTGAAATTAGACGACCAAGGTCTAATTGAACCTATCAGAATGTGGAGAAATGTCGACATGAGAATCAAAGGAATATAGACCAAAGTCGACTTTGAAATTATTGACCCTAAGGAAGGATCTAGTTCCTTCCCAGCGTTAGTAAGTGGACCTTGGGGAAGAAAAATGAAAGCATCGATATCCTTAGACAAGGAAAGGATAAAACTAAAAGGGAATGAACAAAAAGTCATAGTACCTATCCATCCATCCCAAGGAGAACCTTGGATAGAACCTATTGATGAATAAGTCGACATCCAACAATTATGTCAAATACAAAACAATGAAGACTACATATAACCCAATGTCTATGGTGAAATTCACTTAGGCAATCAAGATTCAGCAGGATACAACTCAAATGCATAATTATATGATTGGGAAATTGAAAACTACGAAACACAAGCAAGAGGTTGCTGGACCATGTTAGCCAGTTTTGTTACACAGTCTGAATGTTTCCATATGCCAAACTTTGAATGTTTCACTCATAGGAAAAGCCATAGCAGGATGAGAATAATGTCACAGCTCTAAATGTTGCATAGAATACCCACATATTGAAAAGGATGATTACACAGTTTACTACAACAGAAGGATTGTGTTATACATTCAAATAAATGGAACAGAAGGATGAAAATGATCAAATGTTAAAAAATGTTACATATGTTATTAGCATAGAGTTATCATGTTATACATCAACAGCATACACAGTCAAATGTTACACATCGAAATAGATGGATACATCATTATATTGAAACTCAGCGTTATTCTATACCATGGAGCTTAACATACGAAGTATCATTTAAACACAATGTTACATCGATACAGCGATTCACATATAAAACAGAGCTTTAAAAGAATAGTTTGATCACACTATACAGAATCTGAAACAGAGCAGGCAGAAGGATAATGTCTTTCTCATCCGCAACAGCGGAAGTCGGAAAGACTACGGGCTCCACGACAATAATGGGAAAACTCTTCATCGAAGGAGAAACAACTAAACGGTGGAAGGATAGTGACTTTCTCATCTGCAACAGCGGAAGGATAGTGTCTTTCTCATCCGCAACAGCGGAAGCTGGAAATACTACGGGCTCCACAGCGACAATGGGAAAACTCTTCATCAGAGGAGAAACGACTAAACGGTGGAAGGATAATGACTTTCTCATCTGCAACAGTGGAAGGATAGTGTCTTTCTCATTCGCAACAGCAAAATCCGGAAAGACTACGAGCTCCACGGTGACAATGGGAAAACTCTTCATCGGAGGAGAAACGACTAAACGACGGAAGGATAGTGACTTTCTCATCCACAATAGCAAAAGATGGAAAGACTACGGGATCCGCGGCAAACAAACATATCGACGAGCAGAAGAATAAAAGACTACGGAAGAATAGCCCTATTCACAGCCGCAACGGTGGAAGATGGAAATACTACGGGCTCCGCGACAAGAAAAACATATATGGTGGATGGTTAGCTCGTTGAGGAGCCGCAATGGCGGAGAATGAAAGAAAAAAAAATTTTGATTTGAAACCAATCAATCAGCTGACTAAGGAAAATGCATTGAAAAAGAATATCGAGACTGAAGCCGATTATCTTTCCGCAACAGCGGGAGAATAAGCAAATAAACCTCCGATTTTAAACATTTAAAACCCCAGCGTGGCATGGCCTTGTA